>JBBPCY010008458.1:0-15744 GCA_037974405.1 Brachyalestes nurse
GTCTGTGAACTGAATCTCAGGAAAAAGTGTCATGCAGCAGGACAGGGACCCTCCACACAGGTTGTTCTACCAAAGAAGGGTAGAAGAAGGGTAAAGAAGAAGAAAGTTAATGTCCTGGAATGTCCAAGACAAAGTCCTGACCTTAATCCAGTAGAAATGTCGTGGAGGGTCCTGAAGAAAAATGCTTAAGTGAGAAAACGCACCAACATCCCAGAGCTGAAGTTGTCCTGTATGGAGGAATGGGCTAAAATCCTCCAAGCCAATGTGCAGGGCTGATCAATAATTGCCAGAAACTTATTGTTGAAGACTGATCATTTTGTTGGATTTTATTATATGTTTATTATGTTTTAAATATTGTCTGTAGGGCGTTTTCAGAAGTGTGGTTGGACCATAAATTAACTTATGTAGAACATGTCACGACTACGTGCAAAAAGGCAATGAATATTATGTGATGTCTTCTAGGAAGTAGCTGAGGTGCAAGTATGAGATCTCTTAGGCACATCTATATTGCTTTAATTAGGTCAGCCATAGTTTATGCAGGCATTGCATATGGGTCAGTCGAAAATTCTCGCTTACACAAACTTGATGTAATTCAGGCACAGGTTTCATTCTATGCCTATAGTGGATTTTGAGATTGCCAACTTGTCAAA
Source organism: Brachyalestes nurse (assembly GCA_037974405.1). NCBI lineage: Eukaryota > Metazoa > Chordata > Actinopteri > Characiformes > Alestidae > Brachyalestes > Brachyalestes nurse. Next base: position 651 of record JBBPCY010008458.1, read on the forward strand.
ACACTGCAGAGAGTATGGTGGGATGGGTGCTGCGGTGCAACAATATTTAAGTCTCAAGTACAATGATATGGTTCCAGGGCTGCCAACTCTAACGCAAAGAGCGTGAGACACACCCATCTGAATGTCTTCACACGCTCTCACGCCATACCTCCGATTTCTCGTGCTGAAAATCTATTTTAGGCTATCTATCTGATATAGGCTGGTCTTTGCTTCGGGCCAAACACCACTTGCGATCGATCTATTATACCTTACGCACGGCTAAACAGGCAGAGATGTGTTCCCTCCTCCCTCCTGTGCACACTCCCAAGCCCCGCCCCGGGACCGCCGCTCTCACTCCAGGGTTTTTGGAAAACTTTGCAGCCCTGCTGTTGGTGTGATGGTCGAGCGTCCCAATACTTTTGTCCATGTAATATGGCTGATCATGCTCGTAAGTATGTGTTTTTCTTTCTCACCCGTTTTCCACTTATCCCGCCCTCCCGCTATATGATTGGTTAGTATCTCCTACGCAAAAACACACGCACCAATACTCATGCAGATAGCAGGATGACACGAGCCAATAACAAGCACAGAGCGTCGTGTCAGTTGGAATACGGGTGGAGAAAAGGGCGGACTGGAGTGTCAGTACGTGTCTCTCTCCAGTTTATGTTTATGTGACAGATAGATCGAATTTGTGGTGGGAGTAGAAATTTCGACGGAATTTGAGGTCAAGCTGGTGTCACATTTGAGGTAAGTTAAGCTTGAGTGTGTAGGTTACAACCTGAATATGTAGGTTACACCCCTATTAGTTTAATTTCCAGGGTAACAACGCTAGACGTGCTAGAAGCCGCTCTTTCCTCGTAAACAAGGTTATCTTCTTCTTTTTGAGTATTTCTTAACTCGCCTAACGCCAAGTAACAACGTTTTTATGTTTAAATTGCATTTTCACGCTGTAGCTGCCCGTAAGTCACGCAGTAGCACAAATTAATCCGCTCAAATGTCGATTTTCGTTGACGTTAGAGTTCAATTGGGTGGAATTCATGAACGGGGTTTCTGAGTAATATCTCGCCCAGTTCCATCTGTGTAAGCCTGTTCGGGAAAAAATCTCAGCTAAAGGCTGGTGAAGTCCAGCAGAATCATGGCCTTTCAACTGTTTACCATGCACTGTTCATAGACCGAGAGAAAGAGATGCAAATCACGTGACGGTTCATCTCAGTTTCGATTCTAAACTTGCAGAACCTTGCTTTTTTGAATGAAAGAATTAAAGCAGCTTGAGTAACATAACATCATGTAATTGTGTCACCAAACACCAGTCAGACATATTACTGGAAGTATCTGTAGTGCTATTTTGAAAAGGTTATTTTTCCATGGGGAGGTGGACTTAAGTCATTTAACCTCAGTACAGCTGTAATGTTTCAGAGCGATATGCTTAGGTATACTGAAAAATATCTGTATAAATAACATATGTGAGAGTGGCTAGTCTAACTACAGTCATACCAGAAAGGCTCCATGTGCCATAATTGTAGCTACTCATCATTGTAGCTTAAAATGTTCACATTTTATGTACCCTTTTGAATGCTGCTTAAATCTTATTTTTTTCATTATACTCATTTTAATTATACTCTTTATTTGGCCCATGGAGAATAAGTGTGAAACGTCCTTTCCCACAGGATGTGATGCAGTGTTTACTAATATTGTAGCACAGGATTTTAAATGACCTTGGGTTATTGCTACAGTGTGTTTTGTAGTAGATACAAACCACCAGAATCTTGTGGGAACATGCGCTCCACAAAAATGACCAACATGGGAAATGGGCATGACTGAAATCTTTAAGAACCACGGGTGATCTCCAGACTGCTCGTCCTCATTTAAAACCAGTTGCTTCTCTGTAGTCCCTTAATTCTACTGGTTTGACTGTATGTTTTTAAAGGAAAGATCAAAAGAAATGAATTACCGGTTATGTTAATCATTTTCTGACTTCTAATCTCAAATTTTATTACAGAATTAAGAGGCAACTCGCTACAATTCATCACTACTGCCAGCATGGCCACAGCTGTGGAGGACACCAGTGTGCTGGAGGAGGAGCTGACGTGCCCTGTGTGTCTGGATCTTTACCGCGACCCCCGGCTCCTACCGTGCGGTCACAACTTCTGCCTGCCGTGCCTGCGGAGGCTGAAGAGTCGCTCTGAGCGTGGCCGCCTGCGCTGCCCTGAGTGCCGGGAGAGCCACAGGTGCTCAGTGCCTTGGCAGAAGAATTTCAAGCTTGCCAATATCGCTGATAGCTTCCGGCGTCGCAGCCAGGCTGAGCGGCCCATACGCAGCGAACAGAGTCCCACCCACAGGGCCGACGGGGTGCACTGTGATTACTGCTCCCCAGAGGCCGCGAACACGAGCAAAAGCATTACGGCGGTAAAAACGTGCCTGAAGTGCGAGGTGTCGATGTGTCCGGAGCACGTGCAGCCTCACTTGGAGCTCCCCGCCTTTCGGGAGCACCCACTGGTGGAGCCAATGCGCGACATGAGGAAGAGAAAGTGTACAGAACACGACGAGATGTTTCGTTACTACTGTGTGGATGAGCGCACCTTTCTCTGTAATGCCTGCACCATCGAGGGAGGCCATAGTGGACACTCCATCAAAACACTCAAGAATGCTATGAGGGATACGAGGGTACGTCGTGTCACATGCACATGCATTGCATACACTAGGGGTGTAAATCTCTGATGTTCCTTCACTTAGTTGACTGCAGTTCTGGGAAGTTAGGGCATGTATTCAGATTTTTGTTCGGGTGATCAGGGGCCGATTATTGATTCTTTTACAGAAGTCTATGATACATGGGGAGAGGCAGATGATGGGTGAGTCGCCTTTAAAGTGTTTGTCACAGAGAGAGTCTGTGACATCACAGATATGGCGGCGACTAAAAGTGGCGAAACAAATGTGGAGCAAAACACACAGCAGACTAGCAAACAGACTTCAAGACATTTAAAGCTCAGGGCAGTTACAAAAGGAAATAAATGTGTCACTATTGTGGTTGAATTAAAAATAATCAGCCTGGGATGGCTCTGAATCACCTTTTTGCCCATTAAATCAAAAGTTAAGTGTCTCCAAACACTGGTTTTATAGCAACCACTCAATCACACTCAAATGACCAAGTCAGTGAACACGTAGGGCAAAGTTATGAATCTGTGGCTTATGTTATGGATTCTATGAACCTTCTTCATGGCTAAAGTCTCTTAGTTGGCTTGGCTGTGTTACTACAGTGACCACTTGTAAAACATGTAATATAGAGTAACGTTTAGTGTAGAGTAACATGTTCCTTCACTGTCATGTGAAATGACCAGCTCTGGAACACAGGACAAAGCAGAGCAGCATTCACGCACGTTGTGCTTTGTTTATCACACCATTGTGAAAACTGAGTGAATAGGGAATGAATGGGTTTCACAGAAATGTTTCAAACATGCTACATGTTTCTGTAATGTGATTTGTCTATTTTTTGTTTCTGCTGAAGTCTGCCTTCCTTGAATATCACCTGTTTTGTTTGAGTCTTCATTTGGTCTGGAATGATTGTCATCGGTCATAAAGATAAACATTTAATTCACTTATCCAATTTTTCTTTCATCTCTACCTCTTCTTGTGCATACTGTCACAGACACACAGGCTGTGTCATTTTGTTCTAATTCACATTTGAAAAGTTTGACATCTAGGGAAATAACCAGTGAGTCTCCATCATATGAATAACCTAGAAGAGGCAAATACTTCTGTTGCTTTTATCTTCTTTATAATGGATAGCATGAGACCTATTGGTTGCCATTGTGAGGATGCCTTGCCTCGCTCTTATTCATGCCTTTCATCTCTTTCAAGGCATCTCTGGATATTCAGCTGCAGAAAGCGGACCGGAAGATCAGAAGAGTCGAGAGAAATGTACAGGACCAAAATGAGGTGGAACGTCAGAACAAGGTACATGCACAATATCTAAACCTGACCTCTTACGGTAAGAGTAGGGGAGCACCATGAGCTTTGCATTTGAAGGTCACATACTGTACTAACTTCAATCACATGTTTTATAGGGATTTCCTAGCTAAGGTAGACATTTCAAGATTCAGATTCAAGACTCAAGAGAGTTTAGATACATACACAAGTACACAGAGGGTTGAAATCACATTCTCTGAAGCAAACCGTGTAGGACAAAGACAGACAAAGGTAAACAATGACAAGGAGCAGAGTCAAGACACGGCTGCAACATTATACAGTATTTCAGCATCTAAGCAGAGTTTTGTACTTTTTAGACCTGGCTAGTCCAGTCTTATTCATAAAGGGTCAATTTGGCTGCAGATTTTCATTCCTGTCTTAACAGGACCATCCCTGTTTCCATGATCAGTTGGTTATAATCTTTAAGCAAATGTTAACAAAGTGGTTGAATTAAAAATAATCAGCCTGGGATGGCTCTGAATCACCTTTTTTGTCCATTAAACGGATTTCAGCCTTTATGTCAATCTTACAATTATTGACTCTATCATCTATACCTACAGACATGTGACCCAAAGGAAAAACACATACAGGTGCTCCCAAACAGGAGTGCTGCATGAGACAATTAGGCAATTGACATATCATGCCCTGCTGATGGCATGCACAACCCCAGTACAGGTTGTTAACTTTTACTGTTGACCTGACCAGTTTTTTATAAGCTTTGAATACTCATCTGCATCCCTGAGAGAGTACTCAAATATTCCTTCTCAAAATGTATGAACAATTATACATAAATATAATTTTAAACATGAGTCTTATTGCAGTTCAAAATCTATCCACTAGGTGGTACTAATAGTCAAAGTGAAGCTGATTCGACACTTCTCCTGCCCTGTACTGTCATGGAATCCTTTCCAGATGCCCTCTCACTAAAATAACTACAACTTTTATAGGTCACTTGTTTTTAAGTTTGAATTGTTTGAATTTTTTATCAAGTGATTCATCTAGCTAACTTTTCTTAAAATTGAACTTTTCTTAAAATGGAAAGCAGCACTGATGGCAGCACTCAGGCTGGACTGAGCACAGATATAGTCATATAGATTTTTGGTTCTTAACTGCCTGGTTTTATTGTTACCCTCACAAGAGCCTCACATATAAACCTCAAATTGCATACTGAAGACTTGCCTCAGTTGAAAACCAAAGCTTTATTTCACACTTGCACATAAGTATTCTTCTTAGTGCTGAGAATAAGGTATTTCTCTCTAAGAAATGTTTTGTTGCACCATTGCTGGGTCCTGTACCTTAGGCCTTTTTGGAGGAGACTGACCAGCGGGTGGATGCCTTACGAGGGACCATGAGGACGCGACTGGACAGTTTCCTGTCGTCGCTTTGTGACAGTGTGCGCAGCCACGAGACCGAGCTCAACCTCAGCATCCAGCAGAACCTAACACGTATCGCTGAGGACCGCAGCCGCCTGGGAGAGGTCCATACAGGCATCGAGCGGCTTCTGCAAGAAAATGATGCTTTCCAGTTCATTAAGGTCAGTGACCTGCATACTGACTGCGTGTGATTATATAAACAGTGAAAAGGCTTCTGTTCAGTTGTGTCGTTGTCTAGCCAAATATGTTGTAGGCATTCAGGTTAACTGATGTTGGCTGATATATGCAGGAAATATTAAGGGAGCCTAAATGTACCATGCTGAGATTCACAAGCCAGAGTGATGCATCAGAATCAGAAAACTTTATTGAGGAAATTGCTGATGTAATGACTGCCACAACACACAGAGACAGTAACAATATAAAGTCTAAATACAAGCTAAATAAAAATATGTAGAAAGGAAAAGGTTCAATGTAAACATCCTATGCTACATACAGAATTGCTTGCTATAAATGCTATATATAAATTGAGTGGAAAAACTACCAACACAAAATGGTCATTTGGAGCAAGTTATTGCACTTATTAGAATATCTGTAGTAAGTTTAAGTAATGAAAAAGTAATATTGACCTCAGTGTTTCCCCCCAGGAAAATATTTTTGTAGTAGCCAGTAGAAAGGGCCAACATTACCGCTGATTCAAGAACGGTGTACTCTAGAGGCGCTCAGCTCTGGTCGTGGAGGGTTAGTCTCCAGCACACTTTGGTAGTTTCCCTCCTAAACTTGACAATTACCAGTTAAGCTGCACCAGGTGTGGCTGAGCAGGGAAATCACAAAGCTGTGCTGGACATGAACCCTCCAGGCCTGGTTTTGAGCACTCTGGTGGATAATATGTAACAAACAACGAACTTACGTGACCTTTAGCACTTATCGAGTGTTTATGTACTCTTTAGTTGTTTGTCAGAGTATTAAATCAACCTCAAGAAAGGATTCTTTTACAGTATTTGTTTACTCGTATCTGCTGAGTAAATAAATGAAAATTCGTAGTCTAACCTTAGCTAAAGTTAGTCTGTTTCTCTCTAACTGCCATAGCTCAAAGACAAAGCAAACTACAATCTTTCCTGTAATCTTTCACCTCTCCTATTGCAATGATCTTGCAGTACTCTTAAGGAAAGATTTGGCACTTAGTTTTGTCCTTTCGTTCTCTGAAAACTTGAATGTTTCCACATATTCCTTACATTTAGCATCTGCCAAATGAATGTAATGTAATTTAGCCAGGACAACTTTGCTGCCTGTGTAGGTGCATTTATATATTGACAGTGATTGACATGATAGAAATACATAGTTTTAAAGAAAGGAAATATTCATATAATGGAGAAATCTCCCTCAGCCCTTTGTATGCTCAAACTGGATATAATCAGGTCCTTCGAGCTGGGCTGGAAATTCCTAAAAAATACGCTCTTTAAAAGCACCCAGTCTGAGGCACAACACCTGTGCCGTGGGAGTTCAGCACTCAAGTTCATTATGAGTTCATAGACTGTCCTTGAAGAACCAGAGTGAACTGGACATGGGCTGTCCATGAGCCATACAAATGAGGTAATGGTAGGCAGAGTCTGGACTTTTAATTATTGGTGGAAAAGGAAAGGGGAGAACAATGAATATGCAGGTATTTGTGTAATCGCAGCTTATTGGTTTAATACTGTTGGATGGGTTTGGTCATGCTTTCTTATACCTATACATACCCAGCTCAAATCCAGTCGGGAAGAGGATCCACCATTAGACCACGAGGCTGCTTTATTATTCGATAAACAGCAAGCTGCACTTCTCCGACTGCTTTAGATTTTTTGACTTGGGCTCGCTCCAATTTTCCGTGACACCTGTTCGAGTCATGTGTGCTGAATACACACCAACGCCACATAGTTGCCGCTTTCTTTAAACAAAAAAAAATTGCCTCTATGGCCAACATCAGAGAGTGGTTACAGAATAAAGGAAAACAGATTTGTTTTACTTGATTCGTGCAGGCTTGTAAAACATCCACCAGTTGGTTCTCGTTAATTGATCATGGATGGCGTTGCTCTCTCGGATACATGGAAAATGAATCTCAGTATTGACCGGGCGTCTGTAAATATACCTGGGCAGGCTGTCAGAGTGAAGTTGGTGGGGGCATAAGCACAGGAGTTTCCATTTCAGTTAATTATTTGATTAATAATTTATTGATTTTACCGTAAATTAAAAAAAATACTAAAAGCTAGATGCCATAGGGGATTAGAATGTTTGTGTTTTGTGTGTCATTAAATAAAAAGAAGTTATTTGCCACTGGTTTTTATCACCATGTTTTAAAAAGCCATGTTAATTTTATAATACAGCCTCTGGCAAAAATGATGGAATTATCACTTTGATGATGTTTACCTAATTTTTTCCCGTCATAGCAAATAAACAAAGATTTCTTTATAGCAAATAAAGAAAGACTTTTTCATTTCTTTACAACTTCCTTTTAATGATTTGAAATCTGTAAAACTGTACAGCGTCTTAATGGAATCATCAACTTTTGGACAGTAGTGTATATTTTGCAGTTTAGAATATTGTATTAGACCAGTGTATTTCAGGTACTCTTTGAATGATTGAGGAAAGAACAATCAATGGGAAAATCTGAGAAAACTAGTGAAAATGCTTCTATTTTATCTTTCCGTGCTACTGAATGCTTGGTTGTCTGTCTTCATGTGCCCCCATAAATGCTTAGGACTAGACATATTCACACAATTCTGACTCCCACTGTCAAACTAGTACATAACATGAGGTTTTGTGCTGAAAACCTGAAGTGTGGTTGTGTTTATAATAGGCGAACAATGGCTGTAAATTTGATAAGTTTGAGTGTCATCTGAACACATGCTTCAGTGAAAAGAAATTTGACCTTTTTTTTTTTTTAACAACAAATGGACATGGTCAGTTTGACAAATGTACTTGCTTTTCTGTACTGCCAAATACTAATACATTCTTTTATTCATGTTCATTCATTTCTTTTTTTACAAATATTTAACTATTACCTCACTTTTTAATTCATGATTTGTAATAGAAAAACATTGTAAGACAATTTTTCGGCCCCAGTGTCCTGCGGTGGAGAGCAAAAGGACTTTAAAGCTGTCTATTCTCAGTTTCACAGTTTGTGCTGGAACTACTTTTTAAGTCTCTTTTACTGACTCTTATCAATTGTTCTCTTTTACAGGAGTATAATTCATGTGCCAAAAGGTAAGTGGCCTGTTAAAATATGAATACAAGAATAAAAGAATTCAGGGAGATGTTCTGTGTGAATTATTGTGTGTCTTTGGATGTGCCTCAGGTACCGCAGGCTGCTGAGAAGGCCTCTGTTTCTGCCGCCTAGCATGCCCATAGATATGGATGTTCTGGGGACAGTCATGGAAGGGAAACTGGAAGAGTTTATGACAGAAATGCGGCAGCAGATCATCTCGCTCATCGACACTCTATGTGAGTATTAGTATAGTGGGTATACTGGTTCATACATGTAAAGTAAGCTAGAGTACTTTTATGTGTCTATAATTATTAGTATTTTTAATATAAATTGCAAACCCAAGGTTTGTCCAAGGTGCATCAGCCTACCAGGAAAATGCAGTTATGTCAGATTACCAGTCCACTTCTGTCTGCTTTGAAATCAGATCCGACAGAACCATTGCTTAACTGATGTAGCTCAACAGCTATATAAACCACACTCACTCTCTTGTCAGTCTGAAATTCAACAATGTTAGTCTATGGAGCTAGCATTATCTATGTAATTGCATTTCCTAGTTATAAGCATTCTAAACTGCTAATACTGAATGGCAGGGGCACGTGAGCCCTGCTTGTGGCTCACTATGCTGCCTATGGCAAGTAAGGGGCAGTCTAAATTGTAGGAAGGAATACTGACTTCCTGTTTGATGTAATGTTTACGTTCATGCCTAACAGCATGTATGATTAACATTAACAATTCAAGTGAATACGAAAAAATCTTCTAGCTGACAAAGTCATTAAGTTGGTTTAGATAATGTCTGTGTTAACGTTTTATATTTTTTAGTGATTTGAGCTTATATATTTTTTTTATTTTCAGTAGTTATATAGTTAATTTTTCTTCCTTAAAGTGCTGTCTTGGTTTGCACGGCAACAGTCATAAGCATGCAACAACCAATCATATGCGTGCAATACATGGCTGGGTGTATCTTGCAGATAGAGCTCATGTATGGAATTGGAGGGAGAAATCCAGACCCATGGTAGCTAAATTTCTTTTATGTTCTTTCCGTCTGTCTCTGACCCTGTCATCTTCTTTATATTCGTCAACAAAAATGGTAATATATTTTTGTCCGTTTTTTCCGACGTGCCTTATTTTCGTAAACTTGCATTTGGCATGGAGTCTGGTCTGTAAAACTCTGATTTAGATTTGTCGCCCCTTCTGGTGTAAATAGGGGCTGTTCTTCATATATTGGATAGAACTGTTACATACTCGTGATTTTAAAAATGTTCATATTTATCAAAGAAACTGGTCCCAAGTGGTCAACATTTTCCGAGATCCCTAACATGTCCGCTCTGATAAGTACTGAATAATTTATAGGACTTGCTGATTTTTGTTTTCCTATTTTATTCACAATGAGTCGATTTGATATTGTGGATGAATACCAGGTATAATCAAATGCTTGCGTCTGGCTTTCTTTCAGGTGCTGGTGATGAGGGGGACGAGGGAGTGGAAGAGGAGGACGACAGTGAGGAAAGCGAAGAAAACGAGGACGAGGACAGCGGGGAAGATGGTGAGGAAGAGGAGGAAATGAGGAGTGAAGAAGAGGGTGAACAGGACCACAGCGAGTCTACGGATGAAGACTACTCCCCTGAGGAGGATGACGAAGAGGATGAATAATGTACGGAGGGTGAATAAGGCGCTGTCCTGCTGTGTAAGAATTTCTTACTGTTGGTTGACCAAAAACTACTTCAAATTCATACTACTGCGTCAAGGCTGAGGAGTATCTAAACATGTACTTCCCTGTTGGGTCAGTAGGGAAGTCTGTTGTGCACTCCTTGGCAGCGTGAAACTTGTTCAGTATTGCCATGTAGAGTGTGTGTGTGTGTGTGAGTTTGTGTGAATGTGTGAGACTACAATCATGTATGCATTTATGCATACCCTTACATGCATTTGCTTGAATATGCTTGTTAAAATGAAGACACTTGATATATTGCTTCAGTTTACAACAAAAAGCTCTACTAAACCTCTGTGTGCCAGTTTCTCAGACCTTGATCAAGCTTAAGCCTGGACCAAAAAGAATATCGGTTTGAGATTAGGCCTAATTCATATCCGGGAAGCTGGGCCTATGAGTCTAATTGAGCATGCAGCTGGTTTGTCCTCTGTGGCAGACATTAAATAGCCTAGTGCTACAGAAAAAATGACTATAAAGGATTGAATGTAACTGCTGTATAATTTATACATGCACAGAATGTGAATGACTTCTGGACATAGTTTCATTCTCAGTGTGGTCATTGCATCTAGAACTGGTCTTTATATTGTAAAATATGACCAGAGTTTATTTATGTTTGACTGATTATGTCTCAGGATGGGAATGATCAGTATATAATTGCACTGTTGTTTAATAAAAGAATGTTAAATATTTTTATAGTGTTCTTGAGAGGGAAAAAAAGTAATAAAGGTTTTCAATTTTCTGAGCAAATCACCAGCAGTGCACGTTCTTTACTGTTGATTGTACAGTAGAACATTGTTTTGACTGATTATGAGCATCTTTTCAGAAGACAGCTGGGGTAATTCAGAGAATAGTCTGAAAGAATTCTTTGTCAGTATTCTCACAAAAGTTATATAATAACTTCGGGAAAAAAAACGTACAGTATTTTGCCAGAACCATGTTTTGTTATAATCTGGAATAAGATTCCTTGTTCTCCTGTATTTGTTCCCCTGCTAGAGGGATAAGTGGGGAAAGGTTCTTATTGTGGTTCATCTTTCTTGAATCACACACTGCTGGCATTAGAATATACATTTTCCAACACAGGGCTACCTGGTTGCTATCCTGGAGGGCTGCACTGTCAGAAATGTCCCCCAGATTTCATTTGCAGTGCTGAGCGATAAAAGGGATTTAGTGCCCACCCAGAGCACAGTGTGAATTATGCTTTCTTGGGTCACTGGTCATGAATGACTGTGGCCTAGTGGTTCGGGGGTTGGCCTGTGATCAGAAGGTTGTGGGTTCAAATCCTAGGACTGCTAGTGTCATCACTGAAGTAATCTTGAGCAAGGTACCGTCCCCATGCACTGTTAAGCGAGTGTCCCTCATTAGTGGCAGCCCCTGCTTCATTTGTTGAAGGGGTTAAGTGCAGACAAGAATTCCACATTGTTCACATGGTCAATACTGTATGAATTGTTTTTTTCTAAAACGTAATGATTAGGTCACAAATGGTAGCCACTAGTGAGTACTGGTAGATTTAGTAAAACTCAATGTCTTTCCAAGGTCCTCTTAAAATAAAATGACAAGTAAAAAAATATGAGTACTGTACATCAAATGAAACAGTTTTGCATGTAAAAAAAAAAAGTAAAACCTGTTTTTAAATGTACATGACATATACGTCCATATACCTTTTTACCTACATGTCTTTTTTTCACCCTGCAAAGGGTGAGCTTTCATGCATATATTTCCATGTTTTAACTGAATGTAGCATCGATTTAGTAGATATTTCAGTGACGATGCGATACAAAATAGAGCAAGAGCAAAGTTAAAAAACAAAAGCTTTAGTATTGTAGGCAAGGCTATGTGCATAAGTCAAGTTACAAAAAACAACCAGTCACAAGAATCTACTCCGTACATCCCGAAAGCCATGATTTTGCAATGATACTTTCTACATTGAGTCCTTAAATAGTGCTACAGCAGGAAGTCCTTCATAAAGTGTTGTTTGGTGTCCATCGCTCACCCAGTGTTTGTAGTTGTTAAACACCTTTGGGACAATCTTGGCCATTTTGGTTGAATTGTTCATAAAGTGAACCTTAATGTGATGGAAGTTTCCGTTTGCAGAAATGTATAGGTTTATTTCATATAAATATTAATCAGGATTGAGTACTTAAATTACTTGAACATGTAAACACATGATGTGTTTGCTTATAATGTGTTTTGCTATGCGTGGGTTTCAGAAAGTGTTTCAGAGGCTATGCAGTTAGAGTATTTGTGGTGTCTGTTTTATAGTCAACTGAAAATTCTACATTAATGAACATATATGTAACATTCCTACTTCTTAAGTTTGTTCATTGATCATTTCCTGTTTTCATTCTGGGCCTCAGAATAAAGCTGCTTCCAAAACGCAAACACATAAATGAAGACGTTAAGGGTCTTAGAACTCACTTAAAATATGTGGTGTGTATATGTGGTTTTATTAATAGGCTTTCCCTTTCCGCACTTTCAAATTAGTCCTCTGAAGACCTCACACTTTACGTGTTCTGAAAAGGACCAGAAGCAGTTCCCCTTGCCAGAAAGTTGACACTGATTTATGATCAGTAGTTCCTTGCCCAACCTCCTTTAAAGGTGGGCAGGTGTGCAACACAAGTTGCCATGGTGACGCAGCCTGGTGAAAAGGATCCACCATCATGAGACAGATTATTCAGGTTAAGATTAAATTAAGTTTAAAGGCAGAAATGGGCCTGGCCCTGGAGTAGTGTTGAGTCCTCAATACAAAGCACATCTTAGAAACCAACAAAACAAACACACGCATTTTGACAAATACCTCCATGGCATGACAGCAGGCCATGCACGCCCATATAAGCAAACTAGGTAGTGGTAGAAGTTTCTTTCATCCTGTAACATCAATGCCCCCAAGGCCCCCTGTACAAAAAGAGTACAATCGGAGAAAATTGGGATCAGAATGTTGCCAGTAGTTGCTGGATTTGCAGTGTGGAATAACCCTAACCCTAACCACATCTTTGAAACAGGTGGAGATACATGACAACCATTTTGCCAGGCTAATGATCCTAATGGTCAACAAAAGTTTACATCATCCTGAGACAACTGTGTCAAACATCCTATGGTAATTTCCCCTCTCAAACTCTCTGTTGATTTCATACACATTTAGATAGTAAACATGCCTGTAATAATCCATTTGAAAATTGGGTCAGTCAAAGTCACAATTGAATACAATGCTTATCCTGAGAATCACAACATTAAAGGTCCCCTATTTTTTAAGAGTCTGCTGTAATATGCAATAGTTTCAAAGCAAAAAGATTTCTGACTGCTCTAGTTTTCAGTTCGTTTAAACATGTCAAACAATCTCTCTTTCTCTCCCTCTATCTCTCCCCTCTTTCTCTTACTCTCTTTCTCTCTCTTATTATCTTACTCTCTCTTTCTCTCGCTCTCTTTCTCTCTTACTCTCTTTCTCTCACTCTCTATCTCCCCCCTCCATCTCTCCCCTCTTTCTCTCTCTCCAACCCCAGTCTCACGACTTTTCATGCAGTCATCACGACAAAAATCTATTCAAACGTGCTGCGGTCATGCTTTAGGCCTTTTTTACGCGCTAGAACAACGCTTCACTAGCCTATGAATTTGAATGCATGCGCAGTGCATAACACCGCCAATATGAGCGCTAACTGGTGACTAAGGGACGTGATCTGATAACGCAGTCGATAATGTGTGACCCTGCAAAACAGCGCCAGGTTTTTGCTTCTGTTGCATGAATGAGTGAATCTATGCAATATTTGTACAAATATACTACACATTTCCCACTAAAAGTGAAACAACAATGAGTTGACTCCTTATCGTATTTGTTTGCAAAGTGGTTGAAAGAGGCTAAAAGGCAGTGAGACGGGGAAAATCATACAACCCCCAGAGTGCTATGGCATTTTTCAATAATGTGTGATGCGACTGTGCAAAACAGCACCAGATTTTTACCTCTGTTGCATGAATGAGTGAATGTATTCAATATTGTAAAAATATACTACACTTTTTGCATTTCCAGTAAACTCCAGGAAAACTGGAGCAACAGTTAACTGCCACTGAAGGCAGTGGCCTTCCGAATAAAGGAGAGGCCTGGCTGCGTTCATTAAGTTCCCCTTTGTGTGTGCGCCAGCCCAGCTTATTGTAGTTTTGCAAAGACTTTAATTAAAGAACTTTCTGTTGTGTTCTGAACCTGTGTGTGCGTCCTTCACTCAGCCCTGTCATGATAATAGCATGATTATATGGCAGTATCATTTGATTGAGTTCCCTTCATCTTTTACAAGAACCACCACCAGATCACCTTCCTGCATGCGCACCACAATGCCAACCTGTTCAGCGACTGTCATCAGGAACTGTGTACTTTGGGGTCACAATAAATAGCCGCATCCAGGTTCTCATCTCCAACCATGGGCTTGCTGCCTTTCCAAACATGCGTTCCTGCATCTGGTGGAAGACGTCTATCCCTCAAGGGTAGCTGTTTTAGTTTATACTAGCAAGTTTTTGTAGTGTGGTGAATGCAACTATTTTCTGTGAGGTGCAGTGATCTGTGTATTGTCAGGGGTGTATTGAAAGATTGATCTCAAAGGTTGGTCATTTTTTTCTGAAAGACTGAGCTCAGAGCTGCAGCACAGGCCATAACAGCTCATGTACACACATATTTCAGATCCTAAAAGGGGGTAGGGGGTCCCTTAATGAATATCTGAAATGTCTTCCATGTAATAAAAATATTTTTCTGTATCTTTCACAATGCTTCAAATAGTGGTGACTGGATGCTTGCACATCAAAATCTTGTCTTGAAACCCAGCACTGTCTTGTCTTGATGGTAGGTTTCTTTGC
>JBBPCY010008550.1:0-15738 GCA_037974405.1 Brachyalestes nurse
GAAAGAGAGGCAAGGATAAGAGAAAAGAGTCAGAAAATGCAAGAACTCCTCGAAAGGAATGAGAAATTTATACATGAATATGAGAGTGACATATCAGACCTACAGAACAAGGAAGATACCTGTGAACAGCTAGACAATATTAAACTTATTAAACTTATTACCACTGTGAAAGAGCTATATGAAGCCAAAAACAAGATTGGGGAGCGAATCAGAAAAATGTTTGAAAGAGTGGCTGGAATGGAGGAGGACCGAAAGTTCATTAAGGTCATGTTGCCAGAACATCAGCAATCTGTTTGGCTTTCATTGCCAAGCAGGCAGGATGACCTCAGGCATCAGATGGATGAAATGCTGGAGAACCTTCATGAACTGTTCTATTCAAACGTGGAGCACTTGAAGGGTACAAAAAGATGGTCGAAGTGTATTTAAATAACCGACCTGCTCATTTCCATCGTGCTTACATCAGACAACCACAGTTATGCAAAGTTAATTGCATTGCACTTGATGGGTAAAAACTGTTAAAAATTTATATTATGGTTAAAGTACGACCTAAAATGTATGCAAATAATATACCTGCTAATTTCCAAACATGCTAACATCAATCAGGCTGGATAATTAACGAAGTTAATTGCAGTTTAATGATTGCTGATGGCATTATTTAATCAATGGGGCTTTTTGCATCGTGGTTCGGTTTTGGCCCAAATTGTTTCTCAAGACTGTTAGGGTCCCTCTGTTTTCCTTCATATTCAAGTTAGCTTGAGGTCAGGGGATTAACTAGACCATGCAAGCACCTTTATCTTCACTTTTAGACACTAGTCAAGTTATTTTGGTTGTGTGTTCTTGGTTGTTGTCTGTCATCCACTGCAGATCATATTCTCCTTTACCTCTCCAGGTATTTCACTGTAATGATTCCCTTTATGATGTGTAATGGACTAGTACCATGGACAGAGAAGCACTACTGCAGGTTTATTTGTGAATAAATGTGTATTTTCATTAAATGCTGTATCCCCTTGTCAGTTTCCTTTATACTTTGTGCTTATATACAAACTTTTTTGTTCATGTTTAGATTACTGTAAATTTGAAGTGGAAATGCATGGGGAAAGTGTAATAAATGGTAAAAGCAAAACTAAATGCTTGTCTTCTCTCATTAACATTTTTTTTGTCAAAATATATGCTAATTAATTATGTAAAGTGCTGTTAAACCATGTTTCCAATGTGATTTTTCGAATAAGGTTCGATCTGCCGGCACTAGCTGAATCTTTGTGGGTACTAAAGTGATGGATTGGTCTTAGGCTTCATGCCTGTACTGATATCTAATATGCGCTTGTTATCAGAAACTGAATAGGTGCTTCATCCCATTGCTAACAGGCTCCACACTTTGGGATCATAAGGAGCTCCAGAAGAACAGACTAATGCAGAATTCTGGGTGATTCCTTCATGGGGACTTGTCAATGCCAAGTAAGCAATCACAGGAACATGTAGTGTCAGTTTGGGTGACTCAAGCTCAAGCTTCTAAATTTCATATGAACATGACAACCAACCTCATCTGTCCGTTAGAGTCAGTAATTAACATCTTAAATCTTACAGGAAAATTAAATGTGGTAACTAGGGTTGCAAAGGGGTGGAAAAGTCTTGTTACATTTCCAGGAACTTTCCATGGAATTTTCCAGAAACTTTCCATGGGAACGTTAGTTTGGGAATTTTGGAAATAAGGAGGTGAATACAGAGTAACTGAGTGAAATGTGCAGGTAAGTGTGGTGAATATGCCAATATCTGAGGGAAATATGCAAGTAAGTGTAGTAAATATGCAGTATCCGAGTAAAACATGTTGGTAAGTGTGTTGAAAATTCCTGTAACTGAGGGAAATATGCAGGTAAGTGTTATGTCCCGGCAGCGGCCGCTAGAGGCCATCCTTTATGTTTTGAGTTTGTATTCTTGGGACTTTTATTGTGAATGCCTGAGCACTTGGTCTTGTTTGTTTACATTATGTGTTTCATGTGCTCAGAGGAAATGAGATTTGTGTTTTCAGTGGTTTAGAGTTTTTAAGTTCCATGTATTTAAGTTCCTTAGTGGTGGACCTCAGTGTCGGTCCACCATCATCCTGGCTGTGGTAAATGTTTTTTTTTTTTTTATTGGTATTATTAGAAAGATATTTGGCAAACTGTTCAGGAATTTTATATACAATAGGCTTATACATTTTTACTATGAATGCATATTTGGTTAAGAACAGTTTAAGTGAGGCTAAAGTAATTTTGCTACTGTGACATTCTGTTTGGGTGCCCGTTAGAGTGCTTCGATCTTTCTAGAAGGCAAGGAGGAGTACCTTCCTTGCCCATCAGTAGAGCAAGAGAGGGAACGATTAAGATTAGTTAGTTTTCTATTAATTGTTCCTCGTATAGAGTAATAATGAAGCAAATATATTTCCCGCATGTTTTAGATAAGTCAGGTGTAATAATATGAGACAAATATGTTACAATGTGTTGAAGTGTATATACAAAACAAACTACTGGTGATCAAATATACAGTGTCTATATTTGTATATATATGTAAGGACAGGTTGGGCCTAATGACGACACTAAAATAAAAGTACAGAATAAACCAAAACGTCCCTAAACCCTCTCAATGTTTAATTTATTCTTATCCTTGTCTCACAAAACAAAATCCTATCTAATCTACCCTGCTCTACACTCAAAAACAAAACTTACAAGGGGTGGTGTCCGCCTCTTACCTAATGTTTCCAACACAATGTTTCCTATAGTGCTGCACAATGTATAAACAGGAACACTACCCTGACCCAACCTGGCAGAACAAGACCAAGTAACTAGTCTCTAATAACAGCGTTAACTGACTTAATCAACAGAGCCAACATTCCTCCCTCCTTTCCTCTCCCCTTCCACCAAACTCTGCCGTCCTCTTAAGGGCAGCGAGGCGGGAGTTCCAGCTGCGATCCACCACTGGGATGCGACAGAGAAGGTCGGCCAATCCTCACTCCAATCGTAACACGGGGCGGTTCTAAAGGGAGCGAGAGAGACAAGCAAGAAAAGAGAAAATGAGAGGAGACAGAAAACAAAGGCGCTGCCGCCTGTAACAGGTGCCTTCACAATCACAGTAGCATTCAGGCCTGAAACCTTTGAGTTGTGCATTATGACAGTAGTGGCTGACACATGAAGAGTTAAAATAACACCTTCTGATGTATTTTATAGCAGTAAGACTATTGTAAAATGCCACTAATAGACATTCTGTTAATGTTGGTATTGTTTCTAAATACATTAATTCTGAGAGAAGACAGAGAACATGACCGAAACAACAGAGGAGTCGAGGCAGAAGACAGTTAAGGAGAAGGTAACCAGAACAGAGGAGTCGAGGCAGAAGACAGGTCAGTATATTTCATTATGTTTTAAAAAATCATATTGTCACAGTCATCCTTACATAATATCTATGTATTCAAAGAAAGGCTTTTGAAGTTATTTATATTAATGCACTATACATTGATATTTCAGATATCAGGTCACTTCAGATGAACTACAGAGGAAATGCTCTCCACCAGAGAGCTACTCTGGGGTGGCTTATGTATGGAAGGCCAAAGGACAAAAGAAATTGAAGAGAGATTGACAGAGATGGAGGTGAAGCCATCAAAGCGCACAAAGTTAACTTAACAGTGCTCCAAACTTTGTGATGTAATAATGGAATGGGAGAATAAAGGGAAGCAAATCTTTGTCTTGTATCCCAAAACTGTTGGGATACCATAGTATCGTTACCATTATTTCTCTTTTTTTAAGTGTAACGTTACAAATTACTGTGTGTGAATGAATGCAGTGTTCTGGCTGGGGATATAATGTACCTGGCAGCAGACGGTGGTTGGCTAAAACAATTCCCCATCATGGTGTATGTTATTGACCCATATTGAATATGCGCTCATGCTGAATGTGCAGCTCAGTAATATCCATGTCTGGTACCATCTTTTTTCAACTAGGTGATTGGCCGGCATGGAAGGAACATTGCACAGATAAGAACTGGGTTCCTAAGGATGTTATGGGAACGACCTGACAATACTGTTCCCTAGATGTGCAGCAGCTAAGCTAGAACCAGAGGTATTGTTCACTCATTCATAATGATTGTTTTATTTTTGATAATATTAATAGTTCATGAAATAATCATTTTTATAACTCTGAATGCTTATAATTACAATGAGGTACCAATAATTGACAAGACCTATTTTGGCCTATTTTACAAACATGTGGTAATGTTAGATCTTTTTGTCTGTCAGCTGATTCTTTAAAGGATAATTTGGCCAGAGCCAGAAAGTGATGAGGAAGACAACATTGATGAAATATGCAAAGCTGCTGCATTCCTACAGAAAAATAGGAGTTGTAAAGGACTTTTCAGTGATAGATCATGTTACAATTCTGAACTGGGTGGATGGTTCTACCTGACAATATGTATGTTGAAGTGCTGCCAGAACTGACCGTTCCTGTGGCCTCCACTTCACCACAGATTCCAGGCAGATGTAGGACCTTCTCAGATTTATTGGAAAAAATTAAGAGTAGCTGTGAAGTTCAAAGTTTGGGTTTAGATGGGTGTAATTTGACCACCCTCACAGTGCTGTTTAAAGTCAAAGGCAGGAGTTGCTGTTCAATAATGGTACTGTTATAAACTGTTTTAAATATCCTTTGCTTTTCACTGTTCATGACAAACAGTGGATTTCTAAGGCCCTTGTTAGAATCATACATTCTAATTAACGTTCACAAATCTTTCATGCTTTAACTTCTGTTTTTGATGTTTTAGATTCAGTGTGTGATGTGTGTTCAGTCTTGAGTCATCCATAAATTGATTTCTCAAAGGTCTTGTGTGATTTTTGACGCAGATCCTTAGTTGACAACAAAAGAGCTCAAGCATTTAACAGTGGTTCATGACGATATGCATTAGTGAATGAATAACAAAAAAAATGCCTAGATTCTACATTGTATTTGTAGTGTAGGCAGTTAAAAAGAATATTAGTCTGGGAATAGATAGGCCAGTTGTTCTACTGTTGAGTTGTTCACATCAAGTGCATCACGGTTGGGCAGTGTTGCAAGCTCTTCTGGCGTAAGCTGACAGGGGACTTCAGGGACTTCGGTTCCATTCCATCTACCAAGTGTGGGCCATCCATGCTTGCACCATAAAGCTCATCAATCTAAAAAATGGAAATGTTTTCTACATCACAGAGATGTTTCCTGGTAAAGACATCTAGCACATATGATAGGTGAGAATAAAATTACTAACACCATCATTCTAAAGCCACAAGGACTTATGGGTAGGGCCCCACATACAGGCACATCCAAAACAGTGATCCTGGAAAGTTGACCCTACGCCACCCCCAAATTTGGGCGGGAGAAACCCCTTAACTCTCTCACATGACTAATTCCAGACCTTCCCCACAAAGGAACAGTTTACAAGAGGCATAGATGTATATATGAAAAAAAATCAAGTTTATTACAGTTTATAAAGGTGAAGTAAGAGAAAGGCTGCAGAGGGTAACTGGCTGAAACTTCTCAAAATAATAAGGTCGGGTCAGCACACACAGCTCCCATCTCAGGAGGCCCTGGTGAAAGAAGAAAAGAGGCAGCAAACCCAACACCACACAAGCATGCAACACAGCAGGCACTGCACACACAAAATCTGTAAATACCCCTAAAATATGCCACACCGTGTTGGGGATTACCAGTACACACCGAGGTAGTGCACAGGGCTGCTAAAGCCATCAATACCACCATGTATAATAAATCTTGTATGAAGAAAATAAAATATAAGTAAACTCAACATTAAAGATTCATTTGCTCAACAGTAACATTATTTGACCTACTGGATTAATTTGTGATTTCCATCTATGTGCCACATGCAGTTTGGTGGAGGGACACTATATTGTCCTCGATACAGTGTCCGGTTGGCCAGGGTCCTCTGGATCCACTCTTCGGAGAAATTCTTGTACTCTAAAAACTTGGCAAATTAAAGGTAGAGGAATCAAATGTCAACAATTAACCACCAACAATCAAAAGCAACAGTGCAAGTCCAGATGCTTTGCCAAGTAATCAGGGGAAAACATACTTTGTAACAGATAACCTTTTGATTGCAGGTGAGCTCCTACCATGTGGTATCCAGATTGTGGATGTCCCCTGTCAATCTCCAGCACCCAAGTGTCCAGCTGTGCATGTGTCATATCTGAGTACATGGCTGATATACTTTTAACAATAGAAAACAAAGTTAATGTTAGGTGAATGACTTTCCTAAAACGTATTATTTGATTTGGTGAAATAATAAATGACCTTCACTATTCTAGAGCTTGCCCAAGAAGCCAAGCAAAGACAAGCTCAACAAAGAAGTTAAGGGCAAGTTTAAGGCATGTATGTGATCAGTAGTATAGTGGTTAAAATGGATCAACTTTAGGCTACATGGACAAACCTTTACACAGAGTCAAATGAGGGTAAACTGCTTAACAGCACTGCAATACCCTAAACTAAATAATACTAATACATATTGGTAGTAGTAATATTTGACTGATTCTTCCAGATATAAAAACAGCATATACAACTGGTTACAACTGATATTACCAGTGTAAAAACATATCTTAAGCTGGTCAAACGTTCTGGCTGACCAGCCGAAGCCCTTCATGCTGACCTGCAGTTAAATGAACCGGATGGGATGCTGTTGTAGCTCGATGCAATGAACAATGCAGTTTTTCCCCCAAAAGTATTTTTAACCTTTAAAAAACCAGATAAGCACTTACGACTTGATTAACTCAAGACAAATATCAATGATGTCTCTCCTTTTCTTCCGAAGGGAAGCAGGCGTGTAGGCAGACATTCATGCTTGATATTCTTTATTTAAATCAAAAAACAAAACCAGATACAAACTCTCAAACAAAAGGAGTAAGGAGACAACACAACCAACCTCAGCATGAAGGTTGATCCACACCCCAACACAGAACACAAACTCCCTTAAGTACACAAACACAATCCCAACCGCCAATAACAGAACACAAGTATTTAACACAAACTAAACAGAGCTGTACCTGATACCCCAAACCCAACACCCTTAACAATGACAGCCCCAACATAAACTAACAGAAAAGGGCGGCCTCTAGCGGCCGCCAACTGTCACAGTCCCCAGCCCTGACATCAATATTGTGAAAGAATATTAGTCTTAGCCCATTTTGCTCAGTTTTCTTGTGGATTTTATTTATGTGGACTGACAGGGACACAATTTCTTTTACCTTTAGTCCATAATGGAGGTAGCTCTCGATGGCAGGTCTCCCTACTCTGCCTGTAACGCCTGTGTTAGATTGGTGTGCACCCTTCCTGTGCCCAGTTAAACTGGGAAGTTCATCTACCCTCTGTCATTCCATTTTTTATTCAAAATACATTGAAATGAATTAAGAGTTGCACGAACACTTGGCACATTGTATTTACATGCTCAGATTAAACATTGAATTGACAAGTGCATGGTCTGACTTTGAATTGCCAATTGCAAAACGAATTGCCATTTGAATTTTTGTGCTTATAATCTCCCATACAAATAAGTAATGTATCTCATGCAATTTCAACGTTGGCTTTTTAAGCTAATGCTAAACAGCTCCTAGCAAAAGATTAATTACATACTTATTGCCTCAAACTACCTTAACAGAGTAAATCCAGTAAACAAAATTAATGTTAAACAATCTTAACTTTGGAATAAGTACACTGTAAAACGTTTTTTTTATAAAATTCTTCACAAAATTTTCTCTTGTAGCTGTATCCTTTCACTCACACTGCTAACGTGAACTTGTTCTAGGGCCCGCCTCCGCAAGGAATTGATTGGTTGTTTCTCTGAACCAATCAATTTCGTTCTGCCGTCAGAACGTTGTGTGATTCCCGCGAGCGAAATATGCAGGTCAGTGTAAAAAATATGCAGTATCTGACTAAAATATGTACGTAAGTGTAGTAAAAATCACAATATCTGATTGAAATAAACAGGTAAATGTAGTAAATATGCAGTAACTGAGGGAAATATGCTGATAAGTCTGGTAAATATGCAGTAACTGAGTGAAATAAGCTTTGTAGGTGTGGTCAATGAGCCAGTGTCTGATGGAAACTGTGTTAAACATTTAGTTTCAGAGAGAAATATGCAGTAACTGAGTGAATTATTCAGGCAAGTGTGGTCAATATGTAAGTATCTAAGGGAAGTATGAAGGTAAGTGTACTAAATATACAAGTATCTAATAGAAATATGCAAGTAAGTGTAGTAAATAGGCCTATTTCTGAGAGGAATATGCAGGTAAGTGTTGTCAATATGTCATAGCTTAGAAAAATTTGCAGGTAAGTGTATTAAATAAGCAGTATCTGAGTGAAATACAAAGGTAAAAGTAGTAAATATGCAGTGAAATATGCAGGTAAGTTAATTTAATTTATTAACCCTTATGGTCACGCGTAAACACAGCACAGCTAAATGTGAACAACGTGCAATTCTTTGCATTTAACTCATTCACCCAGTGAAACAGTGGACTGCCGCTAAAGGGAGGCGCCCGAGGACCAATGTGTGGGGATGGTACCTTACTCAAGGGTACCTCAGTGGTGACACTAGCAGTTTCTGATTGCAGGGCCAGCACCCTAACCACTAGGCCATCCAGCTGTGTGGCCAATATGCCAGTATCTGAATGAAATATGCAGGTAAGTGTGGTCAATATGTTAGTATCTGTGGGGAATATGCAGGTAAGTGTGGTCAATGTGCAGTAACTGCGGGGAAAGTGTAGTAAATATGCTTATTTTTTAGAGGAATTTGAAGGTAACTGTAGTAAAAATGCAGTATCTGAGTTAAATATGCAGGTAAGTGTGGTCTGTTTGCCAGTATGTGAATGAAATATGTTGTTAATTGTGTTGAACATGTAGTTTCAGAGAGAAATATTTCAGTATCTGAGTGAAATGCAGGTAAGTGTTGTCAATACACAGGTAAGTGTGGTCAATATACAGGTAACTGTAGTGAATATGCAGTAACTGTGGTGAAACATCAGAATCAGAATCAGAAAACTGTATTGATCCCGGAGGAAATTGCTTATGTATATGCATATATGTGTAGTAAATATGCAGTAAGTGAGTAAAATATGTTTGTAACTGTAGTCAATATGCGCAGTAAATAAGTGAAATACGCAAGTAAGCGTGGACCATATTCCAGTATCTGATTGAAATATGCTGTTATCTGTGTTGAACATGTAGTGTCTGAGGGAAATATGTTGGTAGGTGTAGTAAAAATGCAGTATCTGAGGGAAATATGCATGTAAGTGTGTTCAGTTTGCAGGTAAGTGTGGTCAGTTAGCTGTAACTGAGGGAAATTTTCAGTTAAGTGTTTTCAATATGCAGTAACAATATTCTGGTAAATTTTGTGAATGTTTCAGTATCTGAGTGAAATAAACAGGTAAGTGTGTTCATTATGCCAATATCTGATTAAAATATGCTGTTAACTGTGTTGAACATGTAGCTTCAGAGAGAAATATGCAGTAACTGAGTAAAATATACAGGTAAGTGTAGTAAATTTGCCAGTAACTGAGTGAAACATGCAGGTAGGCCATCCAGCTGTGTGGCAAATATGACAGTATCTGATTGAAATATACTGTTAACTGTGTTGAACATGTATTGCAGGGAGAAATGTACAGTAACTGAGTGAAAGATGCGGGTAAGTGTGATCAAGATCCAAAGGAAATATGCAGGTAAGTGTTGTAAATATGTCAGTATCTGAGAGAAAGATGCAGGTAAGTGAAGTCAATATGCAGGTAAGTGAAGTCAATATGCAGGTAAGTGAAATCAATATACAGGTAAGTGTGGTAAATATGCAGTAACTGAGGGAAATATACAAGCAAGTGTAGTAAATATGCTTATTCCTGAGAGAAACATGCAGGTAAGTGTAGTAAATATACAGTAACTGGGGGAAATAAGCAGGTAAGTGTTTTCAATATGCAGTAACTAAGTCAAACGTGCAGCTAAGTTTAGTTAATAGGAAGATACTGTGTGAATGTTTCAGTATCTGAATGAAATATGCAGGTAAGTGTGTTCAATATGCCAGTATCTGATTGAAATATGCTGTTAACTGTGCTGAACATGTAGCTTCAGAGATAAAGATGCCGTATCTGAGTAAAATCTGCAGGTAAGTGTAGTAAATTTGCTAGTATGTGAGAGAAATATGCAGGTAAGTGTAGTAAATTTGCTAGTATCTGATTGAAATATGTTGTCATCTGTGTTGATCATGTAGTTTCAGAGAGAAATATGCAGGCAAGTTTACTAAATGTGTCTTTATGTTAGTGAAATATGCAAGTAAGTGAAGTCAGTATGCAGGTAAGTGTGGTAAATATGCAGTAACTGAGGGAACCGTTCATGTAAGTGTTGTAAATATTCTTATTTCTGAGAGTAATATGCAGGTAAGTGTACTAAATATGCAGTAACTGAGTGATATATGCCAGTAAGTGTGGTCAACATGCCAGTATCTGATTGAAATATGTTGTTAACTGTGTTTATCATGTAGTTTCAGAGTGAAATATGCAGGTAAATCTGGTCAGTATGCATTGTCTGAGGGAAATATGTAGGTAAGTGTAGTAAAAATGCAGCATCTGAGAGAAATATTCAGGTAAGTGTAGTAAATAGTCTTATTTCTGAAAGAAATATGCAGGTAAGTGTAATAAATATGCAGTAACTGAGTGAAATATGGCAGTAATTGTGGTCAAAATGCCAGTAATTGATTGAAACATGTCATTAGTTTTTAGTTTCAGAGAGATATATGCTGTATCTAAGTGAAGTGTTGTCAATATGCAGGTAAGTGTAGTAAATATGCAGTAACCGAGGGAAATATGCAAGCAAGTGCAGTAAATATGCTTATTTCTGAGAGAGTAAATATGCAGTGACTGAGTGAAATATAGCCAGTTAGTGTGGTCAAAATGCCAGTATCTGATTGAAATATGTCGTTAACTGTGTTTATCATGTAGTTTCAGAGTGAAATATGCAGGTAAGTGTAGTAAATATGCAGAAACTGAGGGAAATATGTAGGTAAGTGTTTTCAATATACAGTAACTAAGTGAAATATGCAAGTAAGTCTCGTCCATATGCCAGGATCTCATTGAAATATGCTGTTATCGGTGTTGAATATGTAGTTTCAGAGTGAAATATGCAGGTAAGTGTTGTCAGTGTGCATTGTCTGAGGGAAATATGCAGGTAAGTGCAGCAAAAATGCAGTATCTGAGGGAAATATACAATTAAGTGTAGTAAATATGTCAGCATGTTTTGGTAATATTTAGGAAAGTGTAGTTAAAATGCAGTATCTGAGTGAAATATGCAGGTAAGTGAGGTCAGTTTGCAGGTAAGTGTGGTCAATATGCAGTAATTGAGGAAAATATTTAGGTAAGTGTAGTAAATATGCACGTTAGTGTGGTTAATTTGTCAGTATGTGATTGAAATATGTTGTTAACTGAGCTGATCATGAAATATGCAAGTAAGTCTGGTTCAAATGTCAGTATCTGATTGCAATATGCTGTTATCTGTGTTGAACATGTAGTTTCAGAGTGAAATATGCAGGCAAGTGTGGTCAGTATGCATTTTCTGAGGGAAATATGTAGGTAAGTGTAGTAAAATGCAGGATCTGACGGAAATATGCAAGTAAGTGTGTTCAGTTTGCAGTATCTGAGGGAAATTTTCAGATAAGTGTAGTAAATATGCAGGTAAGTGTGGTCTACCAGTATCTGATTGAAATATGTTGTTAATTGTGTTGAACATGTAGTTTCAGAGAGAAATATACAGTATCTGAGTGAAATGCCGGTAAGTGTTGTCAATATGCAGGTAAGGGTGGTAAATTTTTAAGTATCTAAGGGAAATATGCAGGTAATTGTGGTCAATATTCAGTAACTGAGTGAAAGGTGCACCTAAGTTTAATTAATAGGCAGTTACTGTGTGAAATATTCTGGTAAATTTTGTGAATGTTTCAGTAACTGAGTAAAATATGCAGGTAAGTGTGTTCAATATGCCAGTATCTGATTGAAATATGCTGTTAACTGTGCTAAACATGTAGCTTCAGAGATAAAGATGCAGTATCTGAGTAAAATATACAGGTAAGTGTAGTAAATTTGCCAGTATCTGAGAGAAATATGCAGGTAGGCCATCCAGCTGTGTGGCAAATATGACAGTATCTGATTGAAATATACTGTTAACTGTGTTGAACATGTACTTGCAGCGAGAAATATACAGTAACTGAGTGAAAGATGCGGGTAAGTGTGACCAATATCCAAAGGAAATATGCAGGTAAATGTTGTAAATATGTCAGTATCTGAGTGAAATATACAGGTAAGTGAAGTCAATATGCAGGTAAGTGAAGTCAATATGCAGGTAAGTGAGGTCAATAAGCATGTAAGTGAAGTTAATATGCAGGTAAGTGTGGTAAATATGCAGTAACTGAGGGAACTATTCAGGTAAGTATTTTCAATACACAGTAACTAAGTGAAATATGCAAGTAAGTGTGGTCCATATGCCAGCATCTGATTGAAATATGCTGTTATCTGTGTTGAACATGTAGTTTCAGAGTGAAATATGCAGGCAAGTGTGGTCAGTATGCATTGTCTGAGGGAAATATGTTGGTAGGTGTAGTAAAAATGCAGCATCTGAGGGATATATGCAGGTAAGTGTGTTCAGTTTGCAGTATCTGAGGGAAATTTTCAGATAAGTGTAGTAAATATGCAGGTAGGTGTGGTCTGTTTGCCAGTATCTAATTGAAATATGTTGTTAATTGTGCTGAACATGTAGTTTCAGAGAGAAATATACAGTATCTGAGTGAAATGCAGGTAAGTGTTGTCAATATGCAGGTAAGGGTGGTAAATATGCAGTAAATGAGTGACACGTGCAGTTAAGTTTAGTTTATAGGAAGTTACTCTGTGAAATATTCTGGTAAATTTAGTGAATGTTTCAGTATCTGAGTAAAATAAGCAGGTAAGTGTGTTCAATATGCCAGTATCTAATTGAAATATGCTGTTAACTGTGCTGAACATGTAGCTTCAGAGAGAAAGACGCAGTAACTGAGTAAAATATACAGGTAAGTGTAGTAAATTTGCCAGTATCTGAGAGAAACATGTAGGTAAGTATATTTAATATGCAGTAACCAAGGAAAATGTACAAGCAAATGTAGTAAAAATGCTTATTTCTGAGAGAAATATGCAGGTAAGTGTAGCATATAAGCAGTAATTCAGGGAAATATGTAGGTAAGTGTTTTCAATATGCAGTAACTAAATGAAACGTGCAGCTAAGTTTAGTTAATAGGGAGTTACTGTGTGAAATATTTTGGTAAATTTCGTGAATGTTTCAGTATCTGAATGAAATATGCAGGTATGTGTGGTGAATGTTTCAGTATCTGAGTGAAACGTGCGGGAAATATTCAGGTAAGTGTGGTGAATTTGCAGGACCTGAGTGATATAAGCAAGTAAGTGTAGTAAATATCAAGTAACACTGGAGAAATATGCAGGTAAGTGTAGTAAGTATGCAGTATCTGAGTGAAATATGCAGGTGTAGTAAATATCCAGTAACTTGTGTGAAATATGCAGGTTTGTTGTGGGGAATGTTTCAGTTTCTGAGTGAAATATGCAGGTAGGTATAATAAATATGCAGTATCTGAGTGATATAAGCAGGTGTAGTAATTATCCAGTAACTTGGGTGAAATATGCAGGTAAGTGTATGCATTGTTTGCGAGAATGTTTCAGTATCTGAGTGAAATATGCAGGTTAGTGTGGTGAATGTTTCAGTATCTGAGTGAAATATGCAGGTAAGAGTGGTCAATGTTTCAGTATCTGAAAGAAACGTGCGGGAAATATGCAGGTAAGTGTGGTGCATATGCAGTATCTGAGTGATATAAGCAGGTAAGTGTAGTAAATTTGCCAGTATTTGAGTGAAAAGCATTTAACTGTAGTAAATATGTAGCATCTAAGTGAAATATACAGGTAAGTGTAGTAAATATGCAGTATATGTGTGAAATATGCAGTTAAGTGTGGTGAATGTTTCAGTATCTGAGTGAAATATGAAGGTGAATTTAGTAAATATCCAGTATCTTGGGTGAAATATGGAGGTAAGTTTAGTAAATTTGCTAGTACCTGAGTGAAATGCAGGTAAGTGTAGTAAATATGAAGTATCAGAGTGATAAATGCAAGTATGTATATAAAACATGCAGTATCTTAGTGAAATATGCAAGTAAGTGCATAAAAGATGCAGTATATGAGTTATATAAGCAGGTAAGTGTAGTAAATATCCAGTTACTTGGGTGAACATGCAGTATCTGAGTGAAATATGCAGGTAAGTTTAGTAAATATGCAGTCGCTGAGTGATATCAGCAGGTAAATGCTGTGAATGTTTCAGCATCTGAGTGTCTGAGTATCTGTAGTAAATAGTAGTAAATGTAGTAAATACGAAGTATCTGAGTGATAAATGCAAGTAAGTGTATAAAACATTCAGTATCTGAGTAAAATATACAGGTAAATTTAGTAAATATGCAATATATGAGTGATATAAGCAGGTAAGTGTACGAAATATGCAGATAAGTGTAGTAAACAAGCAGTATCTGAGTAAAATATGCAGTACTTCCTGGTAAATGTGGTCAATATGCTGCACCTGAGTGAAAAATGTATTTAAGTGTAGTAAATGCAGTAATTGAGTGAAATTTGAAGTTAAGTATAATAAATATGCTGTACCTCCGTAAAAAATGCAGTTAAGTGTGGTCAAAGTATCTGATTGAAATATTCTATTAACTGTGTTGAACATGTAGTTTCAGAGAGAAATATGCAGTAATTTAGTGAAATATGCAGATATTGCCTATATCTGAGTGAAATTTGCTGGTAAGTGTAGTAAATATGCAGTAACTTGGATGAAATATTCTGGTAAGTCTAGGAATATGAAGTAACTGGGGTGAAATAAGCAGGTATGGGTAGTAAATATACCAGTATCTGAGTGAAATAGGCAGATAAGTGTAGTAAATATGCTTTATCTTATGCAGGTTAGTGTACTACTGCACTACTGTACTGTAACTCATTAATGGCTGGGCTTCCACAGAAGATAACCAAACAACTTTAGCTGATTCAGAACGCAGCTGCAAGGTTAGTCTTCAACATTCCTAAGTTCACTCACACCACACCTTTACTAAAGTGCCTCCACTGGCTCCACGTTAAGTTAAAGTCCTTAACACTTGCTTTCAAGGCCAAGAATGGACTTGCACCCCCATATGTAACAGCACTGATCAAACAACGTGTCACTCTTCGTCCTCTCAGGGCTTCAAGCGCGGCACGTCTTGAGTGAGAGATGTGTCAAGATTCTTCTTAGTCTCTGCCCCCCAGTGGCGGAGCAAACTCCCTCCTCTGATCAGATCTGCGGAGTCCCTTGCTGTCTTCAAGTGTCACTTGAAGACCCACCTCTTCAAAGAGCACCTTGGTGACTTACTGTGTCTCATTTTTATTTCTTGTTTTATAATAATTTAAAAAAATGCCGTATCCCCATCCCTTCCTTACTTCTGTCTTAACTTCTGACTTTCTTTGTCATGTGTTTAGATACTGTTGGACAAGTGTTTAGGAGCATTGAGCGTTTAGGTGTACCGAGCATGCAGTAACATGGTTGAATAGTAGATGATTATCTTGAGTTTAGCTTACGAATGTAAGAAACAGATGTAGACTACTTGAGCACTGATGTACGTCGCTCTGGATAAGGGCGTCAGCTAAATGCCGTAAAT
>JBBPCY010008579.1:0-15735 GCA_037974405.1 Brachyalestes nurse
TTCAGCACCATTCGGCAGTGTTCAAAAGTAAAGTTAAAAGAAAATCAATCTATGCGCATGCGCGACCGTGGGACCGCGCCACGGGGGGTTAAATTTTTTTAATTTGGATGCGTACCAATTCTTTATTGTAGGTACTCATTAGAGTACTACAGCAAAAAAATTATGTCAACCCCTGCATATGCGACTGGCAAGTGAGGCTTGTGCAGTGTCATTTTCACTTTATGTGAAAAATAAAAGACATTAGGCTCTCTCCAATGTTTTCCTTTATCTAAAACTGTTACATAGCGATTCATTATGAAAGTAGGATGATTCGTTTCAAGCACTTTTTGCAAAATTCTCTATGCACTTTTCTGTCCTTAAAAACACCATATAAAAAATTCAAGCATTCGTATAAACTCCGTCTTGAAGAATAGTTTATCAGATTTCAGGAATGTTTGTTTGTTAAGCCACACAGTGAGCTACATATGAATCATTCAGGTAGAACAAAGTACATCTAAATTAAGGCCTGAACTGGTGAATAAACAGGTGCAGGTGATTCCAGATGATCAAGCCAGAGATCAGTATACTGGTGATGCTTTAGGATTTGTAGCCTTCCATAGTAAAACATTTGATCCCATTTCTTTCATTTAATCTACTCAATATTCTACCCAAACATAAGACAGTTTGACAGGCATCAGTATTGTTGCTCCTGTAAGGTGATTCAAAGCAAAATATAAAGAAATCCGCAGTACAGGACTGTGCAGGAGGGTTTAATTCATTGTGGTTCAAAGTGTTTAAAGCCAGGTACCCGGTGCCTTAGAATAAAGTTAGAACATGTAGTGTGTTTTGTATAAACTGGTAGGACTGGGTCAGTCAGCTATGGGTCAATCAGTCTTAGTCAGATGACAGTCCAACAGGCAAACAGATCCGAATTGACAGACAGAAGAAATGAATTATATAGTCCAAGAAAATGTGGTCGAAGTCCAAGAAAATCCAACAAACAAACAGAACAGACAGGCCTGAGCAAGAATCAAAGTCAATAAAAGCAGGTGCAGGAAACCAAAAAACAAAACAAACAAAAAAAACCCACAGGTCATCTAAAACCAAACATGCTCAGTTATGCAGGTAGGAACACTAGTAATACTTCACAATTTTTTTACATGAACTGGGTGTATTTATCCTGCTGAATCAAAGTCATAGGTTAGAATTCAGGTGAATCTGACTGGGTTTTAATGGCCTTTGTGGAGTTCTGAGTCAGTAGAATGGAGTTCGAATGGCGAGAGCGAATCTCTGGATTAGAGTCTTGTCAGGACCTGACAATTTACACATACAGCAGTAAATGTCACACCGATGTACAGCCACAATGGGAAATTAACATCAGAAATATTGTTTGTGTGCTCAACTATATTTTGTTTAATAGCTATGAGGTGTTTTCAGCTATGAGGATAGATTCAGATTCAGTGACAGATTAAACGCAGTGTTACCTTCACATCAAGTCCAATGAGCTTTCTCTTTTTTTAACACGGGGAACATGGGAAGAAGGCGAAGAGGAAGGAGAAACAGATCCACTGAGAAGTTACAAAGACAAAGTCTTTATCTTAGCCTTCTTTTACCCAGGGCAGCTCAAAGTTGCAGACACTGAGCAACCAATTCTGCTAAAAAGAATTAAACAAAACAAACACAAACTGATCCATATTCCATATTAATACTTTTGTCCCAATTTAAATCAGATATGGTCCCAGGCCTATGATCTGAAATGGAAAGAAGTAATAGGGGACAAAGAAGCACCCAAATGGCATCTATGTTAAGATCATCAATATCATGAAAGTAAGTTTTAGGACTGACTGAGACTCACATTTAACCATAACCATGTAGACGTCGATGGTGCATATCGGGGGCTGAGGCAGGCGCTCTCCTTTCTCCAGGATGTCCAGAATCTCATGGGTCGGAATTCCATCGTATGGCTTTCCTCCAAATGTCATCAGCTCCCAGATAGTCACTCCTGAAGGAAGAATATGATGGTCTAACCTGCGGTTTTTTTTTTTACTTAGATTTAATTGATTAAAACATATCATAAATAACTCTCATTATTAAATAATTACATAATTAATGAGTCAAATGCTAAATGTAATGACATTAAATGTAATGCAAAATACATTACATTTGTAGTCCTTTTCAAATAAACCCATACAAAGTCAGTACAAACGGAATGGATTTCAAACTGTCTGGGTCTGGGGCATGAATAAAATGATTTCCCAATTAAAGCCTTGCTCAGTTTTGGGTGTTAATTGCAGTTTTATATTGTGCCATCTTTTTACAAGTGGGTAGAAAAGGCTAGCGACTGTGGATTTCTGGTTCAGTAGAAACATTTAACAGAAAATCAACAGCAAATGCTCACCATAGCTCCAGACATCGCTTTGGTGTGTAAACTTTCTGTAATGAATGCACTCCAAGGCCATCCACTTGATGGGCATCTGCACAAGCAATGGAGAGCATTACCACACAGCACGTAATCACATTTAATATGACTGCCAGACCACAAAATCTGTCATGCAATGCTCTTTGTAGCTATATTGCTCCACTGAGCACCAGTAAGGTAACAGTAATGAGTTACATATTTGCACAAGGCAAGCAAAATGCCTGTGTTGGTGTGAGGTAGCTCCAAATCCACTTTCTCTGACCTTGCCCCCGTCCGCGTTATACTCCTTCTCGTTGCTGTCCAGCAGGCGGGCCAGGCCAAAGTCAGTGATCTTGATGTGGTTGGGAGATTTCACCAGAACATTGCGGGCTGCCAGGTCCCTGTGGACCAGCCTCCGTTCCTCCAGGTACATCATGCCCTGCAAAAGAAAAAACATCCATCTATCATCTGAGCTGCTTATCTAACCAAGGTTGCTGGAGCCTATCCTGGCAAAAAGGCAGAAAAACTCCCTGGATATGTTGCCAGTCCGTTGCAGGGCAGATAAACACAGACAAACACATCTAGGGGTGATGTAGCATCTCCAGTCCACTTGACTAGCATGTGTTTGGACTGTGGAAGGAAACTGGAGATCCCAGCTGAAACCCTGTGAGGTGATAGCACTTCCCATTAGCTAGAACACCTCAATTTCACTAAACCACCAACACTGGTAGGGTGATCAGCTGCCACACTGGACAGCTAAATACAATTGGAGATGAATGCTGACTGCCAACTCTCTTTGGCCTGCTAACAGTGCTTTGGATAAAAGCATCTGCCAAATGACAGTGATGGAATGGAATGGAACAGACCACGCAAGGCCAGTTGTGTTCTTTTGGACTCTTGATTATAGATGTCTATGGCACCACCAGTGTGATGATTGGGGTCCAATGCTTAGACAAGTACACCACTCAGCAGCCCCCCTTTTGGCCTTTTCAAACCCATCCAAGACCATCTAAAGGCTTCTCCATCTGTGTAACCTATAAAAATATATTCCATATGTTTCTAAAGTGATTGGCTGCTTACTTAGAATTCACTCAGAATTAATTTAATTCATTTTCATAATGGTTTTATTTCTTAATAAATAACCTTAAATCTTTTCACAAAAACTACCAGCCATGAATATACAGATCAATCTGTAAACGTCCACCAACGCAAGGAGGAGCCTGTTTACATGTGTGTTGGCGTCATTGTGCTGCTGAAGAACATAGTCATTACCAGTCATCATCTTCATCACTGCCATAATCATCAACTTGGGTGAAAAGGGGGCGGAGCGAGGAGTCAGTGAACACAGAAACATCAAACCTTCATCATAAGTTTGGCGCAACCGTGTAATTTAGGCAGTTAGGCACCAAAGAAATTGATGTCTCAGCCAGCGAATTCATTCTGTATGCTGATGAACAAAGACCCAAACATTGGGCTGGAGAAACTGCAGAACAAATTGGCGTGGTTAAAAAGATTTCATTTTAATTTGATGTTCAGTGGTCTATATCTCACTAAAAAGGCATATCGGGGGTAAAAAAGAAAAAAGAAAAAAGAACCAAGTAGTGGAAAAAAGTCAAGAAAGTTTAATCTTAACAGCCTAAATGAACCAGCTTAGTCCAGGCTAGTAAGTTGTGGCATGGAGCGGGAGGGTCAGTGGTGTAGTGACATTAATATGTTGTTGTCTTTAAGTGAAAAAAAATTGTTGGAAGTGACCATGACAATTTTTTTCACCCTATAATTTAACCTGTTTTCAAGATGTCAAACACTGTGCCCAAGTATGAGTTTCCACTGAGATGTGTTTGGTTGGCTTTTACGAATCGTTGCAATCTGAGTTCTTATTCAACTGCGTTATTAATTAATTTTTATTTCGGGTAAAATCCTAACAAACAGATACTCGAGTATTCTGGTTGCGCTGGAAGGTGGACGCACCAATGAGAGCTCCGATTCATCGCCGCAAAACAGTGTTTATTTACTCTTCAGTACTGGCTCTATTTACACATACAGTGCTATCACACATTCAGTATGACCTACAAACAGTTTGAGTTATGATCATCAGTAAATGTGCAATATGTGCAGTCTTGTTATAGAGTGTACTGCTACATGGACTGCCACTTTGCTTCAGTGTACAAGATTACTTTACCTTAACCCACTTACTGTTACTTAGCCTTGTCACTTTTCATCCAGTGTGCATTTACTGGTACTTACACTCATCACTTTGTCTAATGTCCAATACTGGTTCCCAAACTACACCCTCGCCCCATTGATACATGCACATACTTCCCCCATTTATGAGTTTTTTATTTTATTTATTTTTCTTATCTTCCAGTCTATCTATTTAAAAAGGGTACCTGACACTAGCAGTGTTGGGATTCGAACCCACAGGGCAACTCCCTAACCACTAGGCCACCAGCTGCCCCTGGACACTTACTTTTGACTTGTTTTATTTTTGTCCAAAACATTTCATTGTAATGTTGATCCTGTGTTAACATGCATATGACAATAAATGTCAATCTAATTAAAAGTGATGGAAGCTTTACCAATTCCTGACACCTAAATCACACACTTGCCTTAAACTGGGTCGGGTTGTCATCTCAGGCAGACTTGCTCCGCACAACTTAGTGTTTATATAATAAAAGGGCAAAACATCGTAAGTATAAACTTCTGTTATAAAGGCAGTGAGTCATATAACATCTGTTGTGATGGCAGTGAGTCATATAGTGTCAGAAACCACATAAGTAGGTCTATTTGAGATTACCGAACAACACGTAAGGCTACAGTTTTTTTGAGGGCCAAATATGCTTTCAAACTGAGATCACAGTGCCCATTCTGAATGGGACTATGGGAAATGTAGTTTTTAGTCATGTAAAACTCTCTAAACTGCACAAGGCCCCTGATGGGCTATCTATTCTCCCTAATAGGTAGGAATCATTGCTGCTTGAAGGTACTTACGCGGCGGTGGCAGAATAAGGTTGGGGGATGGGGATGTGTGAATAAGCACGAGGGCTGAGCCAAAAGCTGAGTCAAGCAGATTGTGTTGGAGTGTGTTTAGGCCCGAACCTTTCCGGCGCCCCAGACAAATGTGCAAATTAATCAATAGAACAGACGGCTGGGGGAGAGAGGGAGACACCGGTTCATCCATCATCTCTCGCTGCTGGAGCCACTGTTCCACATCCGGCCACGGATCGCTAATCTTCTAGGACACTAGTCTCAATTTCTGGACGATTCTACTTCGGCTCATTCGGTCTCGGAATGACTGATGTCATCAGTCACAGCATCTGAAATGTGGGGTTAGTGAGCACATACCTGTGCATCATGGGATTTTAGCTTTTTGCTGGGGACAAAATGTCCTCGGGACACTGACATTTTGACATTGTGGGGACATCTCCCTGTTTTCCACAAAAAATGAAATTCTACTTTATCAAAAGTAGCAGCTTTCAATAGAAAAAAGTAAGAAAAAAGATTTGCTTTTTTGTTGATTTTCCCATCAGAATTCCAGTCAGCATTCCCATTGATTCACACTGTCTGCTGTAAAATATCACAAATTAAGGTCTGATTTAAAATCAGCATTTTGCCACATGCAATTGTGGCCCATTCCTCTTGACCAATTGACTAATGGTCCCTCTGTTGGACAACATGAATTGTCCTCTACAAATTTCAAATCAGTGACTGGCTAGGCCATGCATGCACCTTTTTTTTTTTTTAGAAAGCAGCCTCGCTGCTCTTTTGCCTGTATGTTTGGTATGTTTGTTTTCCTGTTTTAGTCGATGGGATTAAGTTCTCCTCTATAATCTACCAGTACAACCCTCCACTCATATTTCCTTCAATGACTGACAAATCAAAATATTTTTTTTACTCTGGTCAGACAAGACCACACTAGAACCGAAAGTGGGAGCATCATGAAATGGGGCAGCACTGTTGAAATTCTCCACAGTACTGTTTGCTGAGAAGCTTCACTGTATCCTAATACTCCCATCTGTGTACGTCACTGTGGGTCTGGAATTGAGTACCCTGCTTCAAACAGAATTATGTTTTATCATAATGTTGGGGTTCAGATTTTAGATACATGTCCCTGACATCCTGTCTAAGCAGAAGAGCTTCTTTTCAAGCAGAGAAGTTTTTTTGTGAGGCCAGAAGAAAGCCAGGACATTGGGCAGTCATTAACCTTTATATACGATGAACTAAATATCTCGGGAATGCTGCATGCTAGAGATGTATTTTTTGTTTGCCCAGAAGGATAACTTTGGGCCATTTCAATAAGGACACCAGTGCCATCGTATCCCTTTCTAAAGCTTTATTATCTGGCCTTGAACTGGTCTAGCCTTTTCTTCCATAGTGATAAATCCAACCATTATTTTTTAATAGTTGTTGTTAGCATTGTACCATGGTGCCATCCACTGGCAATCCCATGATGTTTTGGGTTTTATCGACAACTCAGTGGCTGTGTTTCTGATTGGGGTTGTCCGTGGCAGCACTGATCTCAAACACATTAGAATAACATAATATTGACACTTTCCTCTGACACTATTATGGCACCACCTTATACTAGTAATTATAGCACCTAATTAAAATAGCGTAAACGTGATAAATCATGTTCTTAGAGCATGGAGGGTTAGGGTGACAATACTTCAAACATTGCCAACACCTCCAGTCACATAGAGGGTCCCAGAAATACCCCCACAAAGTCATAGTGTGTTAACCCACTACATTATAAACAGCTCACCATAATGAGTGGAGCAAGTAAAATTCAAAAGCATCTTGACGTTACCATACACATTTATAGGCATGTTTCCATTTCCATTATTTCTTCATAAACACTTGTAAAATCATCTCACTGTTTCTTCCTGAAGATCATTTGTTTCCTCTTCTACTCGCGGCATGGACCCTGGCCAGCACACACACAAAGGGCGTTTGGCAGGACTCCTTACTGACTGC
This sequence comes from Brachyalestes nurse, assembly GCA_037974405.1. NCBI lineage: Eukaryota > Metazoa > Chordata > Actinopteri > Characiformes > Alestidae > Brachyalestes > Brachyalestes nurse. The sequence continues at coordinate 7,349 of JBBPCY010008579.1, forward strand.
CACTGCAAGTGTATTTATTACAGATTACTTCTGGGGCCTGAATGGGTGATCAATAGAGATGCTTGTTACAATGAGCCTGTGGGAACCCGAACAATGTAATATTCATCCTCCGTGTCTTCTTAAGACAGAATCAGAAATCTGTAGCATGTTTAGCACATAAGTACAGGCTCGCGTTGGGATAACGGCTGTTAAAAAGCTCCTTATTCATTTAAAGTGTTTGCAAGCCAAATATTATTGCACTTTAGTTCATATAGCAGTACTTTAAAAATAAATGTGCGCAATACACTACTTTTGAATTAATTATTTAATTTTGCTTAACCATGATTAATCACAGAAAACCATGCGATTAAACATTTTAATCATTGCCCAGTATTAATTATTACTAATATAACTTAACACTTTCAACCACAAATGTAAAAGTAATTCAAGAAATACTTCAAAATAGTCAAAATAATTGGCAAGTAAATAAACTTCTATAAGACTATTCAAAATCTTCTCTAATACTATTTTTACTATTATTATGTAATAAAAATAACTGCAATGAAAATACATCTAAAGTATCCTATAATCTTTAATAAATACTATATATTAATACAAAATATTCTTCTGATTGCAGGGGCAACTCCCTAACCACTAGGCCACCCCAGTTCTGACACGACAACTCATCCACAAGCCTGACAAGTCTGGCGTTCAAGGAAACCTTTGATGAATAACACCCATCCTGTGATTATAAACTGATTATTAATGGGGTGGGCATGATACAATGTATAGAAATACATGGGCCACAGATAAACTCCACACCAATGTAGTGGATAAGGTAAGTGAAATAATGTGGACGTCGAATCAAAGTTCAAAATATGGGGCTTCTAATCATTCTTCTGGTTGCCTTGCACCTTCCCCAGGTCCCTCTCCAGAGACGACCCGAGCATTTGTTCAGTGCGTTAACAGGACGGAAGTAGAAGTACTCTCATCAAAAAGTTGTGTGAAAGATTAGCATAACAGATGCTTAGAATGCTAATCCAGGCAGCAGGAGTAAAACACTAGCCAGCTGAGAGGGGAAAACATTCCTTGTTCAGGCCTATTAGGCCTCTGTTGTTATGCATGAATTAATAGAGGCTAAAGTTGCTGTGGAGTGTTAAGAGGCGGGTCCTCTGTGCCCCATTACAATGCCTGCTCACCTCTGGCCAGGGAGAAATGAGGATTAGCCCCACATGATGGTCAGGGGCTAATTAGAAAGAGAAAAGCAGCAGCATAGAGAGCATTTAGGAGCCCAGGGCATGGCATGGCGCGTGAAATAAAAGGGGAATGACGTGAACTGAGTTCCAAGCAGCTAAAAAGTACTAAAAAGATATGACCAGAACATGTCTAAGCAATTCCTAAAACAAACAAGGGCTTTCATCTTTCTCAGTTCTGTAGATCAAGGCTTACCCACGAAGGGTGACCGTCTTGATGGATGGAAGATGACAAATGAGAGTATGGGCCCTTCAGAAAGCATGCTGTGTGCTAAATACATACCATCAAAACAGGCTTTGTTCTAAACAAAAAACAATAGCATGAAAAGTACAGGTTTGTAAAGAGGAATTCTTAAAGGAATGCAATAAATTCCTAGCAAAAAGGGTTCAGTGCCTTATAAAAAAGACTTATTGGTGTGACATAGATTTAAATTTAAAGGTGCTTTTCAGACCTATGTGGAAAAACACCCAACTGTTGATGTATCTTTTCCTCACAATTGCGTTGGGGGTCATTTTTAAGGGCCAACTTACATTACTTTTTTATTCTCTTTTTGCTATTCTGATGTTTGTGTTATCTATGTTACTATGGTAATCTTCAAATTGACATTACTGAATGGATCGCTCGAACAAGACAATGACAAATGAGAAGGGGTAAACAAGATAAAGCAGAAGGCTAAAGTTAGCAAGAGAAGTTAGAAGCTGTCTGTCTACATATTTGTTGTCATTACTATTTTGTAAAAACAAAAGCAAGCTTCATTTTATATATTAACCTACAGATCAGTGAGTAGGCCTCAGTCAGTACTGGCTGTCACCATTAGGATTCCCAGTGGTTGTAGGATGTTGCGAGGGAAGGAAAAAAGCAAATATTTCCTACTATTTGCTTGTCTAGGCAGTGTGAATGTTTTATAGCTGTTTCTCCAGGATGCATTGGGTGATGAAGCTAAGACGTTTTAAACTATTATAGCAAAGGACACAAGCAAGGAGGGTAAAGGAAACTAGGGACTAAATATACGCTTAGACTGGATACCCGCTTAGAAGTGCTAAGAAATTAGACCAAGAAACACATGATAAAAGCTATTTGCTTCTTATCATAGAGTGTCTGTGTCACAGAACAAAGAACACCCATGTAGCGTGAAGGAGTAGCGCGAGAGAGTAGGTGGTTCACGCACATTGCTCTAAGAGTGCTCTATATGGAGTAAAGATTCCCACGGGAATCAACACTGTCACATACACACAAGGTATGGCAGTGAGTACTCACGGTCCCAAGAAGAGATGATGGCGGGTTTCTGGTTCATTTCCTGTGTGTCACGTGACCTGTGTCACTGTGTGTGTGACAGTCTGAGTACTTGTTTTCTGTCACTTACCTTCACAATCAAATGGTAAAATGACATAGGATTATTAGTAGATTACATCACTGACAATGAGGCCTTGAACAGCATTGGCAGCATTACAGTAAATTTGTAAAAAAATATTTATAAATTTGCAACTATTGCGTTTTTTTTAGAATAAAAATAGTCTAACAGTGGCCCCCCAAATTTTGACTCATACACCCATACATGAGGAGCATGAACAGCCTCTTTCAGGCTTTCTTCTCTTGCTCTTTCCAATTCTCTCCCCACAGAACCCTCTGAAATGTCACTACCTATTTAATTAAGTGCTGCCTTTTGCAGAATTTACATGAACAAATGTCAATAATCCTGCTTGCTTTGGTGACAGAGTCACAAACTAAACAGAGCTTTTTTGAAAAAAATAAGATGAATCTCGGTCTACCAATAATGGGGCAAGCATTTCCTATTATTTCAGCAGAGCCTTTTTAATGCTAAAGTCACACAGACACTCACTGTGCATTTTATTACAAGCACCTACTTTACACTTTCAGTTACAGCCACTTTATGAGTTACACCTACCTTACAGGTCCACTTTATAGGTGTGCACTGAAACTCTGCATCCCATCAAACAGACTGCCGAGTGCACAACTACTACAGTATGCAGCGATCAGCCATATCATTAAAACCGCCTAACTAGTATTGTGTAGGCTCCCGAAACATGCCACCGAAACAGCTCTGACCCATAGAGGCATGGACTCCACAAGACCTCTGAAGGTGTGTTGTGGTATCTGCCCCAAGACGTTAGCAACAGATCTTTTAAGTGTAATATGGATCTGACTAGTTTGTCCACTAAATCCAACACATGTTCCACTGGAGCTAGACCTGAGCAATTTTTTTTATCATGTTTCTCAAGTCATTCCTGTACTCTGCATGTGATTATTAAAATTATTATTAATGATACTGATAATAATTTGGATCATTTAACCTATCAAGCCAAGCTTTTTTTCAGGATGTCAAAATATACCTTTACACAACCCGATCTCATGACTTTTCGTGCAGCCATTACGAAATATAATTTAATCAAAATACGTGCTGTGATCACGATTTAGGGTTAGGGTTAAGGTTAGGTTTAGGGTTAGGTTTCGGGACTTTCCCCATCTCACGGCATTTCAACCTGTTTCAACCTCTTTGCAAACAAATACGATCAGGAATCAACTCATTCTTTCTCTCCTACTGTCCCTCAGTCACCAGTTACCCCCCGATACTGATGAAAATACATCGGGTAGTGAAGCGCTGTCCTAGCACAAAAAGTGAAGCATTGTTCTAGCACGAAAAAAGCCCTAAATTGTGATCGCAGCACGTATCTTGATGAAATTGTATTTCGTGATGGCTGCGTGAAAACGCATGAGTCCGGGCTGCTTTACAATATGTAAATTTGCACGCACTTTCACCAGAAACAAAAGTTCCAGGATGCTAATGAAAGAAACCACCACTGTTTAAATCCCTTCCTGCTTCTTTGTACAGATAAAACAGATTAAGTGTGCTCCTATCAAGCTGCCCTCGAATTGAACTCAAAATGCTTCCAAACTCAAGCGCGTGTTGCTCCCCTGATTTTTCTCCTTCTCCCGTGTCTTCACATGTGAGCCCTGTTAAATCATTCATGCCTTCTTGTCTCTCACAGTGGAAGAATGATGCCGCTTGAACTGGCTCACAACCTTCTGATCTGAAATCACAAAAGCTTGACTATTTTCAGCACTGACCAGCGGGAGGTTACCAAACTTAATTACACATCGCAGTTCCTTCATAGTTGAATCCTGACCCTTAATGGAGCTGACTAGAAGATACAGCAATCATAATTGTTTCTTAGTCCAAGACTTCGGCTTTTTCATGGAGAGAAGAAATGTGGCCTGAGTAGTTCAGATTTTTGAGAAGTAAAATAAAATTGGTCCCTGCCTGTACCCTTGATGATGAATATGATCATAGCTGATGCACAGTTTATGCCTGTCATACCATAGTTCACTAATTCCCAGAGTCCCCCTTAGCTTAATAAACATTGGAACGAAAACATTGGTGGACCCAAGGTTCTGATAATAAGGCTTTGGTGGAGGGGTGAGATGGATGTCTGAGCCGGTTTGCTCTCCACCACTACGTTTCCTGTCTCGGAAGTAATTAATTAATAGTCGCACAAATCATGCAACTTCCTCCGGCGACAGCTGGAGGAGCCCTGGGTCAGTTTGTCAAGCACACTCCGCCACTCAGGAGGCGCACTGTATATAGCTTAAAGATCGTTTTCAAGATGTAGCCTTGGTTTTGAGATATACTGCAAGAAGGACATTCAAAAATATTTAAAAGGAAAAAGTGCAGTAACATCAAGAGAAAAAAATGGCCAGTCATTTAAGAATCTCTTTTCTCTTGGTAAGACTGTATTGCTGTTTTACTGGTCCAGTTCTGATGCTGACACACACATTGTTGGCGCCTCTAGTGCTGGATAGGTGTCGGTCTTTGCAGCAAGCTGTGTATCCGAATTCTGACAATTCGTATACACAATAAATTGTTCTGCCTTAAACAAATTACACCACAACTGACACTGTAAATACATCTCTATTTATTAAATACTGCACATCCTCTGTCCTGCCACTGCTATTTTCTGCACAATTTTTGCTCTACCTCTATTCTGCATTTTTGTACACCTGACAACTCCGCTGCTAGAATACAGTATCTGTCATAATACTGTATTCATTCAAATGCCATTTAAACATCTTTGTATTTTGTGCTGTCTGCACATATGAAGTCTGGTGAAGTTTCTGTTTTTGTTCTTGTGTTGCACCATGGTTCTAGAGGAACATGGTTTTGTTTCACTGTGTACTGTGTATATGCCTGAAATGACAATAAATCTACCTGATTTAACTTGCTCCCTTTCTATCAGAGCCAGCATTATTTTTTTCAGCAGTTTGGCTACAGCAGCTCTTTTGTAGGATTGGACTACACAGGAAAGACTTTCAATCCCCACATGCATCAGTAAGTCTTAGTCTCCCATGAGCTTGTCATCGGGGGACACGGGGGAACCCCCCACATAAAATATGTCGTTTTGGAGATGCTATGACCCAGATGTCTAGCCATCACATTCTGGGGCTCAGTTCCTAACACTTGTGCATTTTTCCTGCTTGAAACATATCAATTTCATGAACTGACTGTACACTTGCTGTCTAATATATCCCCCCTTGAGATGGGGCCACTTTAATGCGATAATCAATGTTCACTTCACTTGGCAATGCATTTAATGTGGTGGCTGTTTGGTGTATGTTTGTCTCCTCACCACCCTGAATAAAAGTGTGGGTGTAGCACCTCCACCATTGTTCAGGAACGTAACTGAACCTCCTTAAAGAGAAACAGAAAAGAAAAAAGTGTGAGGGAAATCAAACCTGACACCAACCCACCAACAGGGCATCACGCTGGTGCCTTGTTACAAAATGCAGCGCTTACTCGCTCGCTCACTGGGAGCTGAGTACAGTTATCGCTGATTCACTTCTGTTCAGGAGAGGTGGGAGGATTCTGCCAGACTCACTTTGCACCTTCTTATGAGAGCAAATTAGGAATGAGAGGAAAAGCCATTCCCCCATTTCATTCCCCACTTAAGCCAAGGAGAGTATCTGTATTTCAGCACTGTCAAACCCCCGCAGTTAATCTCCTTTGAATATATCATCCCCTATTACACTAATCTCATTCTCATGCTCGGGTTATTACTTCACTGTGTGCAAAGGTGGTGAAAAAAAAGAGCTAAATGAAGATTTGCGTTCGGCGTGACTGGAACAGCGTTTAGAAGCAGATGCAAAACGCTGGGGGCGAACGTTTTGTGGGAGCTTTGGCATCGAGATGCATTTATCCTGGCAGGAATAGTCATAATGCAATGCTCAAATCTCTTATTCATGAAGCTTTTAAGCAATCAGACGACAGCCACAATACACACCAGTGAGCCAAAACATTATGATCACCCATCTAATGTGCCATTGGTCCTCCATGTGGCACTACAATAGCTCTGGATTCCGCAAGAACTCTGAGGGAGTCCTGTAGTATCTGGCACCAAGACGTTAGAAGAAGGTCCTGCACGTTGCAAGGTGTAATCTTCAGACTTCACATTTGCTCAATCACTGTGAAATATGGGAAATGTTCATGTTCCTTAGACCACTACTTAACAATGTGAGCAGTGTAGTAGGGCACTGTCAGTGATGAATATCACTGCAATGAAGGGATGTTCCCTCTCCACGGCAATGTAGGTAAGTGGTAGGTGTCAGCCTGATGTTCAAAGCAATACCAAAACTGTCAGCAGAACATTATCCAGCATGTCTTCATCCCCCAGTTTATTCTGGCACCTGCCCAACCATATGACATGAAAGAAATTGGAACTGATGAAGTAAAGTAATCTTTGGCAACTGGCTACAATTGCTCTAAGTCCAGTTGTAATGCTCACATGCAACACCAAGACCTAAATGGCCACATACCATCTAACACCATCTAACCATCAAACATGGGCAGATATATTGAGATAATCAATGTTATTTGCTTCATCTATGAGTGCATGTAACATTTTGGGCATCAGTTTGTTTGTAATTTATTTGATATATTACAATATTAATAGGTGTTTATAATTATCCGTTCACTTGCTTTGATTGTGTTTGTTGATGAAATAATGTTTTCTCTAAAAGGACCCTGTGACCGAAAACCTTTTTGGATTCCTCAGGATACTGAGCCTCATTTATGCCAGTTTGAGACATTTTGAACATATCTTGCATTGTTCCACGTTCCACGTCTGTTATCAAAATCTTTTTTGGCCATATCCGTATGCATACGGGTATTTCTGAAAACGTTTTTCCTATGCATTTTGGCCTTTTGTCTACATGTAAACGCCATTTTAGGTCAGTGTGAAAACAGAGCCAAAGTGACGATTTTTGAAAACTGCGTTTCTATTTTTGTGTGGACAAGAAAAACGAAGATTTTGAAAAATGGACCGCTTTGCGACATACTGTGCGCCAATCTTATGGCGCCACAGTATGCGCCGTGTTTACATTAGGCTTTTATCTGCAATGCCTGATATTTACAAAGTACAACTGCTCTCAACCTTGTTAGAAGTTTTGGCATGTTTATGCTAGGAGTGTCCATTTCAATCAATTAATCAATTAATCACAGAAAAAATAACACAATAAAAATGTACGCTAGTTAATTGCACCACGTGACTTTAACCTGGCCTGGTGTTCTGTAGAAACATGCTACCTGTCGAAATGTGCTACCGTGCGCTTCTACACAGTCTTGGGATTCTGTGCTACCCAGCATTAGGGAAGCTGGTTTATCTGTGCTATCTTGCATTGGACACTGGTTTACAGTGAATAATATCTTAAAAGCTCTTTTAATATAAGTGTATGTCGCTACTCTGGGGTCTGTGTCTTAGCAGTCATTACGTAAGCAATTTCCTCCAGTATCAAAGAAGTTTTCTGATCCTAAAATGCCTTTTTATGTAGTTAGTAGAATGCTATCTGAAGCTAGGAAACATCAGCACTGTCCAGAATCACCACAAGCTGTTAGCATGGCATGATTTGAAGTAGCCTGAGTCCTGCTTCATGGCAGCATTTCTCAGTGTTAGAAGCTGACTGTATAAACTGGCTCTGTGCACCTCTAAAGATCTATTTACTCTCAACAAAAATATAAACGCAACACCCTTGTTTCTGCTCCGATTTTTCATGAGATGGACTTAAAGGTCTAAAATTCATTCCAGATACACAATATTACCATTTCTCTCAAACATTGTTCACAAATCAGTCTAAATGTGTGATAG
>JBBPCY010008629.1:0-15731 GCA_037974405.1 Brachyalestes nurse
TAAATCAACAATGCAGTGAAATATGTACTTTTAATACTTACGTATTTTTGGAAGCGAGTACTTCAGTACTTTAACTTAAGTGAAATTTGAATGTATGACTTTCACTTGTATTGGAGTAACATTTGACTAGCGGTATCTATACTTTCACTTAAGTAATGAAGTTAGGTACTTTGTTAGGTAATTAATTAATTAAATATTAAATAAAAACAGCTTGGTGTGATATTTTTGCTTCCACAAACACAAATGTGAAATATATCATAAAGTGTTTCCCACTTACTTTAAAAATGAATGTGTTTTTGTTGTCTATATTCCACTATGGTATACAATCAGCATATTCTGTGTATATACATACGTGTGTATGCAGGGGTTGACATTTTTTGCTCCAGTACTTTAATGAGTACCTACATGAATGAATTGGTATGCACCAAAATTAAAAATTTTCCACCTCACCATGGGCACAGGACCATTAGAGCACTTTTATTTTAGTTTAGATACAGTTAACCCCCAAATTGCCGGGGTTTACATTCCAAGAGCACCCGCGAATTGTAAAAAAAACACAAATAAGTGATGCAGTAAAAAATGCCTAAAAATGCCTATTTTCATAGTGTAAACCGTAAATATGCATCCAAATATGCTCTCAAAACACAATACGTAGCTCTTAAAAAATGTAAAGGTAAACTGTACAGCAGCGTTTCTCAAACTTTTTCGTCATGGGGACCAATCATGTCAGGCTTTGGGCTGCAGGGCCCTGCATAAACGATAAAATGACTCAAATTAAGAATGCTTTTGCACCGTGAAGACTGAAAACTGACGTGCATTTTACTGTACATCCCGCACATGCGTACTTGCGTCCCACTTATGTTACACTGAATATATGTGCAGCTTTATCCTGTGATGTCCTGGTGTTGTCTGAGGCCTTCTAGTGAGTTATCTCCACAGACGAGCCTTGACAGAGAGCCAGTGTTTACGCGTGCGTCTTGCGAGAAGTGAAGCTGATTTACGCAAAAACAATCACGCCCCATGATTCCCTCTAACGTGCTTTTCTATCGATCTGCCCCACACTTGAATCATCTCCAGAGCTGGGGTAATCACCCACCTTTTTGCTTCCCGGCCTCACAGCTCGGAGAAAATCAAAGCAAGACAAAGCCTCAGAAATCTCCTATACTGAAAGAAGAGAGACTTGTTTACAATGGCATCGGGATAAAAGAAGCTTTTGTGTCCCTGCACGGATGAAAAGTGCAAAAAGGAGAACACACTTGAAATGCTGAAATGTCAGCGAGGGACGACGCGCCAGAACAATCCAGGCATCTATTCCAGACCAAACAGAATTCGTGAGCCACCCTGAGCCCAGATGCACTCTTAATCTTGTTTCTGTTATTGGTATGGTGTTCATACAACACCTGCCCAAAGTTAAGAAGAATTTGAGCGGTTCAAGCATTTGAGCTTTTTCCATGACGTTTGTGTGGATTTGTGTAGCAAAACTATAATTCATGATCTATGATAATTCATTCTTACAAGACCTTTTTCCAATCCTTAGTATTAAACAGGCTGTTTCTGATGCTGTACTTTTAACGCAACACAGGGCTTAAAATTCCTTTGGTCTGAATGAGTGGGGCTAAACATATGTAAATATATGTAAATGTGATGGCTCTGTGACATCACAAAAACTATTATCTAAAAACAGCATGTTTTGCAGCTACATACACTATATACCGGAAAGTATCGGGAAACCTGACCATTACACCAACAGGGACCTTAATGAGATTGTATTCAAATACAGACTTTAATATGGAGTTGGCCCCCCCTTTTTAACCGTAACAGCTTCTTCTTGGAAAGCTTTCCACAAGATTTTGTGCCCATTCATTCAGTCATGCTGGAATAGAAAAGGTTCTTCCCCAAACTGTGTCCACAAAGTTGGAAGCATGGCGTTGTCCAAAATGTCTTGGTCTGCTGAAGCATTAAGATTGTCCTTCACTGGAAGTAAGGGGTCAAGCCCAAACCCAGAAAAACATGTGTCCCAATACTTTTGTCCATATAGTGTATATGGGTTGTATGTATGGTGGAGTGCATGTGCATTTTGAAACTTCCACAAATGTGATGATATGCCATATACTGAAGTATCTCTCTCTCAGTATGTAGCAGTAAAATCACAATACAAATATTTGGTCCATACCATGCAGTGCTAGTGTGGGTTGATGGAAAGGTCACAGCAGGTCGATCACCCTGCTCGTTAAGTTCGCTTGAACTATGTTCCGCATTCTTGCAGTAGCAGCAGAGTGCAGCAAGGCTAACAGTTGATCAGGGGGAGAGATAAACCGAACAAATATGTGCTGAAATAAACACTGTTAGAAACAATCGTACAGTATCCCAGTTTTCCAGCATTCTGCTTAAGTGTATGTTTGGGCTTTGTGAAACTGTGCATGTGGGCAAGTGGATGGGTTTGGCTTTGGGTTGGATTTGGGTTTCAAATTTATCTTATCAAAAATACAAAAATTCGGAATCCAAACTTTTGACTGCTATAATCAGGGTGGAAATCTTGAAGTAGCTATTCTTTCTTTCTTCACATTTTTTACTATTACTATAACACATTTTCGACTATTACAAAAAATGAGTACTTGACCTTCAATTACATTTCCATGAAAAAAATCATTGTCATTCAATCTCAAATGCCAGACCAATTGTTTGAGTTCTCATGCATTTGAATGTGTTGTGTTTACCCAAATAATCAACCAAACAACCCCCTTCCTGCCACACATACAGATACACACACACACACACACACACACACACAGACCAGTGTGTACCTGCTGCAAGAATGTAAATCAAGTTACACTGAGTGTTCGGCCACAAAAGCTGGAGGGCAGCAGTCACCTCAGATAAAGATGCTGACTCACCAGGGCAGGAGAACATAATACTGAATCAGCTCTCTTCTCTCATTCATAGGACATCCAGGGGAAAAATCTAATTTACACATTTACCCCAAAGGTTTGACCTGGAGACGCAAAGCTAATAAGCTAAAAGCTAACAAGTAATGGAAGCCTCAAACTGCACTGAGCTGTTGAATAATCAACCAAAATTCAGATTTGCCGTGCCACACACACCACTGCATTATTAATACAGCAACTGCTAATAACTTTCTGACTCTGAATGACATGAAAATGGAGAAAAAAGTACAAAATTCAGACTTACTGTTCCTAGCTATGCAGTGCACTTTTGTCAGTGTGTGTAGATAACAATGTCATACATTGTCAAAAACGGCAGAAGCGAGTAATGTATAGATAACACAGGTGAGTGTGTAAACATGAACGCATGCACAGATTGCACAGTGCTAATTCAGTAGTGGTTAGCTACATTAGCCTTCACCGTGCAACCAGTAAAGCCGTCCTAACAACAAAATCCTTTTGAAGGAATAACCGAACACTAAGTGAATATGTTAATATAAGCAGAAACGAATATGCACTCCGGGAGAACTTTGTATTCTTAATTTGAAAGTTGGAACATTGTTTTTCCCCCCTAACAAAGATCATCTGCTGCTAAATGAAAGCCTTCAAAGGAATAATTAGCGCACACAAATAGTAACACATTTGGTTTTTGTATTTTTCTCTCTCTGACAATTACATAATACAACACCCAAAGCAAATTTCTGAGCCACAGTGGTGATTTTTAAATAGTGCAATAGAAACTGTTAGAAATAGCCAAAAGCAAAAAAGCATTCAAAATGAACCTTTTGCTCCTTACAATGCACAAATGTCATTATGGCCAAGGAGAACTAGTATAAATCAATCAATATTAATGAACTTCTAAATGTACCAAATCAATGTGAGTCAACATTATAACTGAGCTAATAAACCCCTTCACACATCGCTTGGCTCACTGATCTTGACCCGAAAGGATGAATGCACTGCAACATTATCCAAAAGCTGCTGCCAACAACAGCGCCTCAATCCATTAGCATTCGAAACCAAAGACTGGGACATTAAATCCATACACTGCCTTGTTGGTACACTTTCATCTGGGAATAAATAGTTTTTTAGTATTTAGTATCTTTTGTTTCTAGTATATATAAATGCTGGGCAATGATTAACATTTTTAATTGCGCATTATTTTCTGCGATTAATTGCATTGTTATATGCACAATTCAGTAATGAATTTAAAAGCAGTGGTGGTGGTGGCCTAGTGGGTAGGATACCAAGAGATCATGGGTTCAAATCATATATATATATATACACACACACACACACAGTATTTATCCTGTGATGTATATTTCATAGAGTGACCTAATTTGTCCATGAAATTCAAAAGCTGTCCCTTTAAAAAATCCTACACTAGGAAGCAGCTCCTCTGGCTACACTTCAGTAGCAAACAGAATAAAATGTTCCATATCCCCCTAAGCCCTGAGTAAACAGGTACTGACCCAAACAGTGCATCATAGACTCATATTGACCTTCCTGTGCTGACAGACTCTGGATAGCATTCTGAAATATGAGATAAAATCCAGAGCAGTAACGTTCAGGGATAAACTGTATGATAAAATCTAAACAAACTCCCTGAGGAAGTCTCAGCTGATCTGAAGAAGCCTAAGAGTTATAGATAACATATGAAACATTCAAAACAGACTTTCTCATTAAGTCTCAAAATCCACATTTCTCATGAACTGTACACAACACAGGTCAAATGGGCAAGTGACTGTACAGAGTTCAAAGTCAAAATCAGACATTGGATCAAACTGTTTGTACCAGATCAAATCTGAACAAAGTAAAGCGACCCCTTATAGTCGTGTGAACATGCCACAGCACACAGTGGGAATAATGTGAAATTCTTTCTCTCCATTCACCAAGTGAAGCAACGGATAGCCAGTGATGGCAGGAGTGTGGGGGGGCACTGCCTTGCTCAAGGGTACCTCAGTGCTGCCACTTGCATTCCTGGGATTCGAACCCTCTATCTTCTGATCACAGGGGCTACTCACTAACCACCAGCCGCCCCAGGGGACTAGTACAGAAGGATAAATATTCTTAACAGCCTTCTTCTGCTAAACACTGACTGCTTGTATATGAAAACATTTTGCTGCAAAATTGTTCATCACTTTTGTTCCAGTTCATCCCAAAGGTGTTGGATGAGGTTGAGGTCAGTGCTCTTTGAGGGCCAGTCAAGTTCTTCCACACTGAACTCCTCCAGCCACGTCTTTATGGAGCTGCTTTGTGCACTGGGACACAGTCCTGCTGGAATAGAAAAGGTTCTTCCCCAAACTGTGTGCAGTATCTTGCCTCAAGGGGTGAGGACGATCATGAGAAAGGTGAGGAGAGGAGCTTGGTAATGATCTGAAGGCAGTTGGGACCACAGTCACACCATTGGTAACACACCTCATCATAATGGATTGAAATCTTGCAGTGCCCAAAAGGTTCCGGTGCTCAAGAAGACACATGTACAGCCGATCTTAAGTTTGCCAGTGAACATCTAAATGATTCAGAGAAGGTTTGGGAGAAAGCTGTGTTCAGACGAGACCAAAATCGAGCTCTTTGGCATCAACTCGCCCCTCCATGTTAGGAGGAAGAGAGTATGACCCGAAGAACATCATCCCCACAGTCAAGCATGGAGGTGGAAACATTATGCTTGGGAATGTTTTTCTTCACAGGATGGTACAGGATGACTTTGCCACATTTAGGGGCCAAATGATGGAGCCATGTACCGTAAAATCTTGGACGAGAACCTCCTTCCCTCAGCCAGAACACTGAAGATGGGCTGTGGTTGGTCTTCCAGCATGACAATGACCCAAAACGTACTGCCAAGGTAGCAAAGGTGTGGCTAAAGAAGAAGCACATTAAGGTCCTGGAGTGGCCTAGCCAGTCTCCAGACCTAAATCCTATAGAAAATCTGTGGAGGAGCTGATGCTTCGAGTTGACATGCAGCAGCCAAGAAAGGATTTAGAGAGTTTCTGTAAAGAGGAGTGCGCCAGAATCCCTCCTGAGATGCAAATCAAATTTTTTTAATGTAACTTTTATGTAACATGTTTTTTAATGATTTTTGGTTGATGTTCTGTCTCTCTCTATAAAAATGAAACTACCTCATAAATTAGAGACTGTTCAATATTTTTGTAAGTCAGCAAACGTACAAATTAAGCAGGGGATCAAATAATTATTTTCCCCACTATATATAAATCAGTCATAAAGGCACAGAAGCAGGTTGTTTAATTCTAAAGAATGGACACATGGAAACAAATTATTGTGCGTAAACCACAAAAATGTTAGAAGTGGACTCAGAAATGGGGGATTCAAGAAAAATGTGGGCTATAAGAAAAATGTGGGCTATAGGATGTTTATTGTGAATGCAGCTGTGAGGCTATTTCTGAGTCACAAATGAAGTACAATAACACACATTCTTTACAAAGACACAATGCGAAATACAGATTTATTTTGTGTGTGTGTGTGTGTGTGTGTGTGTGTGTGTGTGTGTGTATTTAAGTGTGTTTTCCATCAGTCCTGAATCCTGTCCTGCGTACACTTCCTTTCTCCTGCTGCTCGTCTGGTCTCCTAATTTGCATATCAGTGTGTGTTCCAGTCTGATAAGACAATTTATACCGCTATCAAACCCAGAGTTCACATCCATCACTATAAAACATGCAGCTGATTTCACGAGGGTCAGTACAGGGCTACACATTATCTCTAACTGTGGTTAGACTGTTAGATAAGAGCTGTGTCCTATTTTTAATTCTACAAAACTATTAACTAAATTACATAAATCTACTGTAATACACTGTAGCTCAACAAAGATTCGTTAGACAAGCTCAAACTCAATTGAAGGATCTTTTTTGTGTAAAAAAGTGTAAAAAAGTGAATGTGTAAAAAAGTGAATTTCCTGAATATGACCCAGAACTGTGCTGTGATTGTACATTTTGGGTGGTTGCTAGGTTGATGCTAAGTGGTTGCTCTTGTGTTGCAGGTGGTTTCTAGGGTCTGGCTAGGCAGTTGCTATGTTATCTAAAGTAGTTGCTGGGGTATATTGCCAGTTTTTAGCTAAGTGGTTGCTAGGGTGTTGTTAGGTGATCATGATCACTGCTAGTTGCCAGGGGATTGCTAGGGGGTTCCTATGATGTTCCAGGTGGTTGCTAGGTTATTTCTAGGTGGTTGTTAGGGTATCCCAAATGGTTACTCTAGCGTGGGGATGGCAGTGGCCTAGTGGGTAGAATACTTGCCTCTGGACCAAGAGGTCATGGGTTGGAAACCTACCTTCAGCACACCACCACTGGTTTCCTGAGCAAGACCCTTAACCTCAAGTTGCTCCAGGGAGGCTGCTCCCTGTAGCTAGGGGATGGAAGTTGCTTTGGATAAAAGTCTGATATGTAATTATTACTATTGTTCTTGTGTTGTAGTGGCATAAGAAACAAACTAATGCTCAAGTATTTTTAAGCCCTCCACTATTCATTCCTATGGGAGGAAAATCAGACTTTGAACCGTTGTTATGCAGAAATTGTTTACTTGCCCACATCTCTGAATATAAATAGATGGAATATATATATATATATACACAATCTTACACACCTTCAGTGTATATAGCCAAGACACACAGATGAAGAGCACAAACACACACCTTTCTCTTTCTCACACGTGTACACGCTCTCTTTCACCCCCTCCCTCCATGTTTACGGCACGGTCTTTCCCACGCTCTCTCCAGCTCTGATAAGACGATGGTGTACCTCTGCTGCTGTAAATTCAGCACTGCTCCCAGACCTACACACATTACACAGGATCTCAGCAACTAAACCACACAGAAACGACCACTATACCCAGTGGTGGACACAGAATATCAGTTCTGCACACCCCACACACTTGCCTCAGATGTGTCAGTAACGACCGTTCTCCAGCTCCTGACTACACTCCACAATCCAGCTTTCCTGCTTTTCTGTTTCTTTTTTATTTTGAATGCTTCTGAACAGTTTGGCATACTTTGAGAAGGTTAAGTAATGTTAGGTAATCTATTTGTTCAGTGTTCCAGAGAAACAGGTCTGCTGACCCTCAGCTGTGACCACCAAAAAAGCATCTCCACCAGCTGCTGTAACTCACACTGTAATCTGATTATTAAACCAATAAATGTTAGATTAGCAAGTTTGTGTGAAGAACCTTGGATCATGTTTACACTGGCACTGAATCATAACACCTTTTGGTTTGGCATCTGCTCGCACTAACTACACTAGCACTAAACTAGACTGTTGACTAACATGGACTTAAAAGTGTTCAGTTGTGGAAAAAGATCTGATCCTGCGGATAGAAAAGCTTCAGAAAGACAGTGGCCCCTCACTGGCACATGTGAACTCACCACAACACACAGTGTGAACTATGTGAAATTCTTTCTCTGCATTTAACTCATTCACCAAGTAGTGGGCAGCCAGGAACTCAGCACCTGGGTAGCAGTGTGTGGGGACAGAACCTTGCTCAAGGGTACCTCAGTAGTGCCACTCGCAGTGTTGGGATTCAAACCCACAGCCTTCTGATCGCAAGGGCAGCTCCCTAACCACTAGGCCAGCACTTGCCCAGTCTGCCAAATGAAACTTCATTCCCTTTTGTTGTGATGAAACATAAAGAACTGATGAATCTCTACACTCTACTGGTTCTGATGAAAAAACGGCTCAGCAGTAAAGGAGCCCTCCTCTCTGCCCTGTCCAGCCTTGTTAGCCCTTTAGCAGTGTCAGTCAACCTTTAGACACTTCAGACACCATCTGTAACTGCTGTGCTACATGAGATGCTGGTGAACGAGAAGCCCAACTTCACAGAGGCGTTTGAATCGAGTGCGTAATGACTTAATACGCCTACAGACTGTGGGGTTTCAGCCTAATAAGTTTATTATAGGCCATACTGGGCGACATGGATGTAATAAGCTTGGGAAGGACGTCAGGTGTGATTAGTGTGTATGATGACAGCACCTGCTGAATCGTCAGCTACGACACACGTCAACACAAGAATAAAATTTCCTCAGTGTGAATCATCCGTCTGCGCCCCTGTCGTGCTGAACAATGAAACCGAGCGAGAAGCAAGCCCACGCTGCATTCCTGTTGTTCCGTTAGCAGATGTGAGATGGTGATCATAAACTCTGGATATATCTAGTTGTGAGACCTCTAGTCTATGAACCTCTTTCACAGTGCAATATCAGCATGTTGGTCATCTTTCGTGTGGGACAGCCCAAAATCTCACACTGTATGCATTATGCAGCCTGTTAGCACCATGCTAATTGTAGGTAGCATAAGCTTCCAGTACTTGTTAGCTACATTAGCTTCGGAGCCCAGGCACTAAAGAAGCAGACAATGAGTGTTTTTACTGATCAGCTACGTTTACGATAAGATGCAGCGGGTGGTGGTGGGGGGTATGCTGGACTATTGTATTGATTTTCACACAGCAGGTCAGCAAATTTGTGCATATCATTACTGAGATCCTGCAAGGAAGTAAATCAACCCCCTGTAGGCTCATTCTTCAGCTACAGACATGGTATGCAATTGCTGCTTTAGACCAAAACCCCCTTAATGATAATAAGACCACAAGAGCATGTAGCAAAGATGTTATCAGGGCTGTCCAGCCAAACAGAGCAGGAACGCACTGTGAACCAGAATAGCTGACTGATCTAAACACACTTACATAACTCTAATGAAGGGAACATTCCTGTCTGTGTGGTCCGGATTCCCTTCATCTTTAGGACCGGTCTGTTAATGTAAACTGAGTTTCCAGGTCCGGTTCTGGTTGTGTTCAGCATCAATTATGAACAGTGAATAGCAGTGAATAAGTTTTATCTTATTTATTGCAGAGTTTTTCGCTCGCAGTGACCATTCGGCATCTACTCTGAATGAGAAAAGGGGATTTTTAAAGAATGACTGGGATTCGTGACAAACTGCTCTTAAAGAAACATCAACAGCGCTCCACTGACCCCCGATGTGGTCCATCACGTGTTTGGAAGCCAAATCCTTTTAGTACTTTAGTTTAAAACTGAGGCTAAAGTCGCTAACACTAGAAGTCAATAGTCACCTAAATCTTTTCTTGAGACAGAAACTCCCACATTGCTCTGGGCTCTCTCAAACTGCATCCAGCTACTCCCGGTGCAGCAGACTTGTGGATGTGGTTTAGGACATGGTATGACTTAATATGAACGGTAAAAATGAACTAAATTCCAGCATGTAGCTGAACGCTTTGCAATTGTTAGGTAAGGTTGTCTTAAATAATTGAAGAGGGCGTTTATTTTAAAAACACCATGAAAGCCTATCAACATAATAATCTTTTTATCTTTAAGTGTCAAAATAATTACAAGGAGAACAAATGTAATTCCAAACAATATAAAAAAAACAGGATATTACTGGACTGTAGACCTGGGGGCATGCATATTATAATTACTGTGTATTTCTCATTTAAGGATGTGAAGTTCTATAAATATTCTAAATTCGGGAGAAAAAAGTCATAATAAAGGACAGGTCACTTGGGGTTTGTGGCCAGGCTGGTTCACAGTTCACAGCACACACAGTCTTGATTCAGTGACTGGATCAATGGAAGGAAACTGGTAATGTTGCCATCTCTGACGTCCACAAGGCTACACACAGCGCTAATACTTCTGAGTCATCTTTACACTCTTCTCTCTTCCCTTTCTGCTCCCTCTTCCATTTTATTTTCATTTCAACAATAACAATAACAATAACAATAACATCAACAATAACCGAATATCAGGATGAGACAGTTGGGGCCTCAATAACACACACTCTGTGTCCAAAAGTGTATGGATAGCTCTTCTACTGAGTTCAGTTGCTTTAAAGTGGCCCCTTTGGTGACACATGTCACAGACAGCTTGTATCCCCATAGAAAAGCATGTTAAAATGGGCCACATATGACTCACCATATGAGGTCACCATGCCTGGGGGCTAGAGCCCCCCAGGGTTGGGTTGACGGAGCTCAATGCAGTATCTTTGGAATGAACTGGAGTGTTGTTTATGATCCAGAGCCCATTATCCAACATCAGTACCTGACCACACTTATGTTCTTGGGGCTTAATGCAATCAAAACTTCACAGCAATGTTACGACATCAGTGTCTGACTTCGCTAATGTCCTTGTGCTGCAGTCAAAATCTCACACCAATGTTACAACAGTACCTGACCTCACCAACGCTTTCGGGGCTGAATGCAATCAAATCCTCACAGAAATGTTCCACCATCAGTACCTCACCTCACTAATGCTCTCAGGCTCCAATCAGATCCTCACAGCAATGTTCGTACATCAATGTCTGACCTCAATAATGCTCTCATACTGCAATCTAGTACTAACAGCAATATTCCAAAATCAGCACCTGACTATTGCTCTCAGGGCACAATGCAATCAAATCCTCACAGCAATGTTCCAACATCAGTGTTTAACCCCACTTATTCTTCTGTTCTGTTCTATTTTACTACTAAGGAGAGCGGGAAACAGCATTTTTATTCTCCTGTATGTCCTGTACATATAGTGAATTGACCATAAAAAAATATTTAAAGCTTTGAATCTTTAATGCTCTTGGGGGTGAATGCAATCAAACGTTTACAGAAATGTTCCAACATCACTACCTGATGTCAATATTGCTCTCATGCTGCAATCAAATCCTCATAGAAATGTTTCAACATCAAGGTCTGATCTCAGTAATGCTCTCATAATGCAACCAAATCCTCACAGCTATGTTCCAACATCAGTACCTGATGTCAATAAAGCTTGCGTGCTGCAATCAAATCTTCATAGTAATGTTTCAACATCAGTGTCTGACCTCAGTAATGCCCTCATAATGCAACCAAATCCTCACAGCAAAATTCCAACATCAGCACCTGACCTCACTAATGCTCCTGGGCCCTGAATGCAATCCAACCCTCACAGAAAAGTAACAACATCTTCCCAGAATAGCAGAGGCTGTTACTGTAGCAGAGGAGGATGAATTCACTCTATTAATATCCAGTCCCTGTGATGCCGTGGCACGTTGCTCATTTTGGTGCTTTGTCTCATCTCGCACATCTGATTCAGCTCATTAACTGATTAACAAGCTGCTCGTGGCTGGGTCTAGTGTGTCAAGAAGGGAAAACACAAACCAGGCTAGGACTGGGAATGCCTGCTCTACAGGACCACATACACAGTATGGGGACACCAGACAAACAGGGAGTTTAATGAGACTGTATACAAATGAATTGATCTTAATATGGATTTTGTTCCCCCTTTGCAGCTTTAACAGCTTCCACTCTTCTTGGAAGGCTTTCTGTTGGAATTTGTGCCCATTCATTCAGGTGAGCATTTATGAGGTCAGGCACTGATGTTGGTTGAGAAGGGCAGTCTCCGTTCCAGTTCATCCCAAAGGTGTTGGGTGGGGGCACAGTCATGCTGGAATAGAAAAAATGTTCCTCAAACTGGGTTCACAAAGTTGGAAGCATTGCATTGTCCAAAAATGTCTTGGTATGCTGAAGCATTAAGATAAAGCCCTTCACTGGAAGTAAGGGGTCTAGCCCAAACCCTAAAACAGGATTTGTCTCAATACTTTTGTCCATATAGTGTACCTAGAAGGGCACCTCATGAACCTGGCTTGTGGCTCACATTTAGTAGTCTAAAATTCTCCAAAAGGGGCTGCTACCAGCAGTCAGATTGTTACTGATGCTTCATATAGCACAGTGTGTCCTTGTTTCTTTGGAAACTTGATGGAAATCCTATATGTCCCCTGCCCCCGCTATGGAACAGTGATGGGGAAAGGTCACTGCGGCCAAAAGAGACATCAGTCTAGCTTCAGGTTTTGCGTGTTTGTTCAGTGTTGCATATTCAGTCATGCAGACTGGTCCTCATGCTCTAACCTTGCTGCCCCACAGCCGGCTCTGCTGGGCAACACCTTCTGTGGAGATACTGGCTGTGTGTAAACACCTGTGGTTGTGTGTGCAACAGTCAGTCTTCCTGATCAATTCAACTGTTTTTGACCTGAACCTCAGAAAACGATTCGTCTACTAATTTGTTCATTAGACTGAAGTGATTATCAAGTCACAAACACACACACACACACACACACACACAGATGAATAGAGAAACACAATGAAACACACGCGCCTCTGGGAAAAGCCCCTGGGACGCAGACGTGTGATACAATGATACAGTGTAATATTAGGCTGTTCATCTCAGAACACACACACACACTCTCACACACACGCGGACACATCCTCACGCACACACAGTTTAAGAGGCTCTGATAGGAGAACATCCTGCATCAGTGATACAGGAATAGAAGAGGGACAATGCGTGGCACACTCCCACACACACACACGCACACTCTCACACACACAATACTCTGCCATCCTGTTGACATTGGTGTGTGTGCCACTATAAGATAACCATCAAGCAGCACTGCTCGCGTTTGCACATGTGTGAGTGTGTGCATCTGTGCTCTTTGTTTATAGCAGAAAATACTATCATGAAAACGTGTTCACGATGAACATCCTATTTTTGTTTTTCTGAGATATCAGAAGTTATAAACACGAAGCTCCAGCACAGTCTTAAAAACAAATATGCTGAAAGGGTTTTGAGGATAAAGATTTGGACTTCTAGTGTTAGCGGTGTTAGAATCATAGCTCCAGTTCTAAACTATAGAAATTAAAGTTGAATGCTAAACATGTCTTGGGGTCTGTGGAGAGCTGTCTAATTGTTCACTGCATTTTTTCCCATTAAATTGAGGAAAAAGCTCTACAGTATGTAGCTTTACTCATTTTCTGTAACCGCTTAATCTTTACTAGGGTCACGGGTACTCAGAGCCTATCCCAGGGTCAATGGGTGCGAGAGAGGGACTCACTCTGGGCAGGACACACACACCATTTACTCAAACACTCGCATCTACGATAAAAAGTTTCCCTCCTGCCCACAGCTCTATGAGGGCTGCCAAAGTCTGCAGTGTTGTGTCCCAACAAGAATCTTACCCAAATGCTGGAAACTGGACTGGTCTAGGAACACAGATATTGTTTTCAGGAAGGGGCAGAGCCGTCTTTACCTACTGAGGATGCTCAGGTCCTTCAATGTCTGTAGGACCATGATGTCCATGTTCTATCTCTCCATGGTAGAGAGTGTGGTGTTATTTGCAGGAAGGCCTCTCTACCTGTGGTCATAAGACTGTAAGGTTCCCCCCTGTTCTATAGGGGAACTTTATTGTCTATATTTTAATTTATTTTTATTTATTGTTATTGTCTTCTTTTCTTCATTCTTTCTTGTTGCACAAGAATGTCCCTCAGGATAAAGAATTATCTCTTATGTTAAAAAGTTTTAAAATGCAGACCATATTCAGAATAAGCACATTATGACATTGTATTATAACGATAATTAAATATCATCCTAAACCCCGACCCTAGCCCAAATTCACTCAGACACCAGGTCCCCAGATACAGGTAACAATCGTAGCCCCTCAGACCGCTAATTAACTCATGCCAAGCAGCCTCCAACAGGCCTTTTATTGTGAGGAGTGTGTCTGGAGGCTGTAGGTGGACTGCCTGCCCCCGTCTTACGCAGCTGTTCTCTATTAGCTCTGAATGCAGGCTGGGAATTTTGGCCATGACACGAGTTATCCTGCTTGCGCAACTCTGTAATTAGCATTAGCGCCTTTATCCACACCTAGGGCCCATTCCACATGCCAGCCCAAAACAAGCCTTAAGCAGCAAACAAAGTTACATAACTCCAAAAACATCTGCTTTTCACTGGCCTGCCACAAAAACAGGACCATAACCTGATCAGTGCTGGCCTGTTTCTTTGACCTGAAGAGGCAGCATGCATCCAGCGAGGTGGAAAGCTGTTGATGGAGCAGACTTTCGCAAAAGGCAGCCCAGCCCAGCCACCCTCACAGACACAGGTGGGCACCAACCACAGCACAGCATGAGAACATAATGCAGAGAGAGGACCGAAAATAGAGCGTGAGAAAGAGAAAAAAGAGAGAAAAGAGCAAGGGAAAGAGAGAGAGGAAAAAAGAAACACGGAGAGAAGAAAGAGAGAGGGAGAGAGAGAAAGGGAGAGCGTAACAGCAATCATTTTCACCCATTTTTCTAATACCCTCATAATTTAGTCATTCAGAGAGGGCTTGGTGTGAACTGTAGAGACTCAGATTTCTTTACAGTGGTGGTGAATGGAACCCGACATCTCCAGCACAGATGAAGCCACTTTTTTCCTCTCCAAAGCCACCAGTGAAGCTACATGAGTGTTTTTATGGAATGTTGATGATGGTAAAACAGTGTATCTACGCACTGCATGTACCTTTCCGCCACGAACTGGTTGGTAAAACAATGTCTCAGGCGTCAGGCAGTACATTCATAACCATCTGAGGGAGCTTTTAGAGACAGGCGTCTGGTTCCATTTACCACCACTGTGAACAATTCTGACTCAGTAAGTTTCTCCACCAAACCCACTCTGAACAACTCTGTCTTAATTATGGTTAATTATAGTTATTTTCTTTTACGTTATTTTAATTAGTGTAATTCTGTTTTGACTGAGAGTGCCCTGCTGGATATATTGGTGTTTTCCACACCAGGAATACACTCCCAGTTATGTCTGAGTATAAAGAGAGAGAGAGAAAGAGAGAGAGAGAGAGCATGCGAGAAAGAGGATTGAGAGTGAAAAAATGGACAGAAAAATAGAAAGTGAGAATGACAAAAGAAAAACAAGCATGGGAAAGAATGAGAGAGAGAGAGAGAGAGAGAGAGAGAGAGAGAGAGAGAGAAAAAAAAAAAGAGGGAAGAGAGAGA
>JBBPCY010008649.1:0-15727 GCA_037974405.1 Brachyalestes nurse
CACATAGTGCTTTGCAGCTTTCTGTGAATAGGGCTGCAAGACCATAGACTGGTCACAGTGTCAGTGCTGCCACCAGTCCACCAGTGAAATCACCTACACTGGGCATTAAAACTGATCATGGGGCAATTGAAGCGTGCAGCCTGAGCTGATGAATTAAATATCTCAATGATTTGTATTTCATTTCATTAACAGTATATTGCATTGCCTTGTTAGAATCTGTCACAGTATATTCAAAATAGTGGTCACTCACTACACTCCCTAACATTGTCTTCTGTCCACTCTGTCCTGTTGTTCTTCTCCATCTTATGCAGTGAGCAGTGCAGATAAATTGCAAGACTTAGGTCAGATGAACCTGTCTGGCCCCTCATCATCACAGACAAGTGAGGCCAGCACCAGGGCAGGAGGAAGCAACACAGTGGCCGGTGGCAGTGGTGGAGGCCAAAGCCGTGGTATAGGTGGGGCATTCCTTCAGAAACTCATCCAGAAGATGACCCATCAGGTCAGCAGGGAGGTGGAGGTGGAAGTGGAGGAAAGGGATGAGCAGACAAAGTCAAGCTCAGAGATCCAGAAAGGACAGCAGTGCTTCTGTAGAAAGCGTTTCACGCTTCAGGCTTCTGAGGGAGAGAAGCAAATCCAGGGAGAGACGGGAGAAAGCAGGAGAGAGCAGTACTGCACATCCAGGCAGTACAAATAGGAGAAACGTTTTTCTCAACAAAATTTTCTGTTGTTGTTAATTATCTGGGTTTTTTAAATTAATTTTCTGATTTTTTTAAACAAAATTATTAGTTTTTGTTAAACAAAATTATCTGTTTTAAACAAAATTATCATTTTTTTGTTTTACAAAATTATGTTTTTCTTAAAATTATCGGGTTTTTTTAACAAAATTTTCTGGGTTTTTAACAAAATTCTAAGTTTTTGTTTTTAACCAAATTATTTGGGGTTTTTTTTAACAAAATTATCAGTTTTTCTTGAAATTCTGTTTGTTTGTTGTTTTTTTTTACAAAATTATCTGGGGGGTTTTAATGAATTTTTTTAACTAAATTATTTGTTTTTGTTAATAAAATTGTTTTTTTAAAAACAATTTTGTTTTTATTTCTTTCTTTTACAAAGTGATCTGTTTCAATAAAAATATTAGAAATATGTCGAGTGCTGTGTGTGATGTAACCAATGGAGGGAGAGAACTGCAGAATTATTACAGCAAAAGTGCTTTTAGGCACGTAGGTCAAATGCCAAGATTCTATTAAACTCCTGATGCTTGTTGTTTAGCTGTTTGGGGTTTTTCTTGGGCGGCAGCTTAGCGTGCAGAATGTGAAGCTGAATGCCATGATGTGCCACACACCTTTGTTTTGCCACGTGGTGCTTTAATGAGTATATGCTAATTGAAATTTTGTGTTAATTCATTACATTTTTTGCATAAATAAGCCAGATCTGACAGGGAGAGAAGTAAAGGATTTAAAGAGATGAAGAAAAGAAAGAGAAAAAGAAAAGAACTAACAAAAAAAGAAGAGAAAGGAAAAGATCCAAAGAACAATTACTGCAACTGTATCGTTGGTCCAACTGCTGCAACTGAAAAACAAGAACTGTCCACACATACACAGAAAGAGAACAACCATACAAACCGGCAGCAACCCTGTAGCTATTAGTGAGACTTTTATTTTGGCCTTTTAGTCAAAACGGTCACCTGCTTAGTTAATTGAGGGTGTGTGAAATCTTCACTAGTCTCAAGATTAGATTCAATTACGATTATCATTTTAACAATTCAATTGGATGTGATATCGCGATGCATCATGATGTATCCTGTGAATTTTTCTATTTCATAATGTTAAGTTTTCAAATACAAATACAAGGATTGAGATGTAAGCTCCCATTTTTGTTCAACAAAACCTGAAATGTAAACAGAAGTTTACATTCTTCAAATAAAATTATAAACAGAAATAAAATATATAGGAATAGTCTGTTAAAATGTAGAGGCAAACTGTGACCATTACACTGAATTGTAAATAGAAATAAATACAAAACAGAACATTCTGCAATGGTATGATATAAAAAAATAAAATGAAACCTGGCGCTGTCCATGGTGGAATATGGCCATAAATCTCACTATGAGGGCTGCCACTGGCAGGGCTACTCTCTCCCCTCTCCTGGAGCAGGGTGTTGGGGAGAGTCGCCCCGGCTCCTAGCTGTTGGATTTCTCTAGCTGGTGTAAAAGTGACCATTCTGTCATACGTGAAGGCAACCATCCAGTCTGTTTCCTAGTGATCGAGCGTTCGTGCAGGGTTCACCTAAACACTTAAAAATAAGAAAACAATAACACGAAGGCATCTAAACTTGTCTCAACTTTTATTTTTCTAAACCCTTCTCCACAGAGAGCTCAAAACTCTCTTGCACACTCCAGCATGACCAGTGCACATCCCCAAAGCCCATCTATGGCAAGCCCCGAGGGGAAAAGTGCATTACACACACATGCATAATGAGTGCCTTCAGAATTAGTGCAACATAACAGCATGGAATAAAGTCTGTTACACTCGGCTACCTTTCCTGCTGAATTCGTGAAATGTATACAGTCTGTGGTGAAATGTCAGCAGATCAAGAGATCAAGCAGGGCTCTCAAGTCTCATGCATTTCAGCAAGTTCATACGCCACACATGGCATTTCACACGCTGAGAAATGATGAATTTCTCCGCACAGAAATGACTAAAGCCTAGTCAAAGACAGACTGCTGTGAGCTTGTATAGCTCTCTTGAACTTATCGGCCAATAAGAAAATAGAATTTCTCCAAAAAATATATTTTCACTTTCATAGCTGAGGCTGAGTTCCAAACACCTTCCACACCTTCCACATACTTCATAACACCTTCAAGGCTGGATTTTCCACGTGGAATGTGGATAAAGGCCTTGCACGCTCTTTTCCACAGCGTTCCTGCAAGGAGGGAGGACTATGAACAAATCACAAAATCTACTGTTTCCCAAGCCATTTTGTGGCCACAGGCGTACAAAGAAAAACCCGCTGAACTCAAAGTCCTTTAAACTGAATTCAGTGCTAAAGAGGATATGCAGGGTTAGGTTGTATGTGCTAGGCTAGTCTTGTGTTGGGAATATGTATGTCAAGTTCTGTCATTTTAAGTATTTTAATTATCTGTTTTACTACTGAATCAATACAAATGGAATGTTTTGATAATTTCTGTTATCATTTGAATGTTTCTAGTAATGCATCGTGTTGGTCTTCAATTTTACTCATAATGGTCTTAAAAGGTCTTAAAATGGTCTTAAATTTAACGTACTGAAACCTGCAAGAACGCTGAAATTTTAAACATATTAGAATATTATTAGAAATATAATTTCAGTTTTTATTTTCCCAGTTGTTACATTTCCTGTTTCACTGGGCTATAAGTAAGAGGTGACACAAAGGACAAATTCCCCCAATTCATTTAGCAGCACAAAGAAAATAATACACAAAATGAATGGAAACCTTTGTTGAATCTTCTAAAGTCAACTAAAGGCTATAAAAACATTACTGCACATCTGAACATGTGCATATCTTCACTTGGTAATTAATTAAAAGTTTGAAACAACAGGAACTTAAAAAAAAACTGAAGTATGGATGTAGTGAGAAATACCACTGTCCTTCAAGCTTTAGACAGGTTCCATTTCCCATCTGGAAAAGAACACCATGCTATACCAATAAAAGTCTGGGGTAATACTCCTAACATTTCACTCTCCTATATCTGTAGTAGAAAATCTGCCTGTTTATAAGTTTATTTTAAATAAAAACGGCTCCCTTAGGCGAAAAGATAAAACTGTCCTGAGGGTGTCAGTAATGCATATGTTCTGAAAAGGATTGAGGTACTTCAGCTCCAGTCTTTACTTCATCTCCTCCGAGAAGAAATCCTGGAAGGGCAGCAGGAAGTTCTGCACAGATAGAGGAGCAGATCTGGTGATCATAGACAGAAAAGAGGAACAGGTGAGACAACAAGTAAGAAAGAACAACAGAGACAGAGAAAAAGATTAACCAGTTTTAACCTGTTTCCTTTCTTCTTTACCACAATCACAGGAGTTTATCGACAAAACATTTCGCCGCACTGAAGCCTGGATTGGTCTGACAGACAATGACACAGAGGGGGTTTGGAAATGGGTGGACAACAAGACACTGACCACTGAGTAAGAGATCAGTAAACTAGGCTCTGTTCATAATGCAATTATTCATTCTTGCTCTCTGAAGATCTAGATATGAAATAGTGTTATTGTATTTTGCAGGTTCTGGTGGAGGGGAGAACCCAATGATTATGAAAATAATGAAGACTGCGCTGTAACTGGTTTCAGCATTGCTGCACCCAGTAATGTCTCTGCCTGGGCTGATTACCCCTGTGATTTCCCCCTGATTGGAATCTGTGAGAAATTAATATACTGAGAGTAAATGGCAGACACTGCAATTATTTCTGAGGTAATAAAACAAAATAGCAGGAGTAGCTTTATTTGTAGACTTATCAGCAATTATGAAAATGATTTAAATTCTTCCTGCATATTGATTATTAAAATATCAAGTGACATGGTCATGATTGTCATTCCTCACTTTGACTTGGACACTGATGAAATGTCGTTCTTCCGTCTCATAGAGCAACACAAAACAGCCGAACTTACATAGGATAACATAAAGTGTGGATAATCAAAAATGAGGGTAATGGCGTCCTGTTCTAATTTTTAAAGAATTTAAAGTGCAATAATGCTTAAGGTGTGTGCAGTCAGTCATAGTGAATGTTGGAAAGGGTATAGATTAGTTCAGATCGATGTTGGGTGGTGTTTTCAGTAGTCTGATTGTTTGGGAAGAAGCTGCTGCAGAATCTGGTGTTGGAACAAATACTATCTTTCAGCAGAATGCATCAGAGCAAAGAGTTCATGAGGGTGGTGAGAGTGGTTTTCCACAATGCAGCGCTTGTGGTAGGTGTTGATGTTGGGAAAGCAGACCCTGATGATCTTATCACCTGGTCTTGAGGTTCATACTAAGGAAGGTTCTCTCCCCACTGATGTACAATACAGAATGATCACCGCAGGTCCTCCTGAAGTCAAACACCATCTCATTCATTTAGCCAGGAGTCAAGGAGCACAACAAGGTCTGGTTTCTAGTTGGGAAGGATGGCTTAGGTCCTCTTCCCTGTTGATCTACAGTGGTGCTGGTTAAATGTCAGCCTGTATTGGGTTCCAGAGTTTCACCACTTCCTCTTGTTGTTCTGTTCACTAAGCCTCAGGTTGGTCTAGCAGGACAACCTTTGTGTGAAAGCAAATGTTTAGAGGAACTGCATGATAACATGATACAAATAAAGTGAGAAATGTTTGCCACTTCAATTATGTGAGTAAATCTTTGTACTTCAAAAAACATTAAATACCACTCTCCACCTCGTCTGAAATAACGATCTGTTGGCAAAATCCTCTTAACGCGAACCAATAACAATGCAAGATCGAATCATGTGGAACAAAAAAGCTGAGGAACCGGCTTTTTTGTAAACGTCATTGTTAATGATTGAGAGTGCATGTAAGAGAGAAACAGATAGTGTGTGTGTGTGTGTGTGTGTGTGTGTGTGTGAGAGAGAAAGTGTTCTTTAAAAGAATATCAGAAGGTTTTGTTTGTGTATTGTCTCATGAGGACAGGTGCCATCCGAAAATGGGTATATATTTATATATATATACTTTAACTATAGGTATTAACGACTTCAGATTTTTTCAGATCAACTTATCCATCAATAAAGTCGACAAGTTGTTTGATAACGTCATCAAACAATTAACAGTCAACATGATAATTAAATAAAACAAAACAAAGGCTAATCCCTTGAATATTCTGGTAAATTTAAGTGTACAACAGAAAGTGGGAACAGCTTAAGCCACGACAGCCATTCAGTTAATTTTGTCAGCAGTTTCCATTGTGCTAATGGGCTAATGATGGGCCCTTTATGGGCCGCCCTTAACAAGGGCCACCCTTGTTAATCTCATATGGAGCCCACCTGGGAAAGCCAGCTGGGGCCCTGTCAATTTTGTCTGCAGTTTCCATGGTGGCCCCACATGGGCTAATGCTGGGCCCTGTAAGGGTTCCCAATAAGGCCCGTATGAGCAACCCTTGTTATTCTCATATGGGGCACACCTGGGAAACCTAAACAGGGCCCAGCTGTGAAACCCAAGTGGGGCCCAGTCAATTTTGTCCACAGTTTCCACGGTGGCCCCACATGGGTTATTCTCAGTTTACCCACATGGGCTACTGTTGGGCACTTGATGGGTCTCCATAGGTTTAGTAAAAAAACATAGATTACAGGTATATTAGGGTGTTTCATTTTTCCAAAGATGTGATTGTGAAAAGAGCAATTTGTCTGGATCTTTTCATAGAAAACCCCTAAATACCTACTCTATTTATTAAATTTAAACTGTATTATTTTAATGAAGACACATCAGTAGTATAATTCATGCTTTAATCAATGTTTAATATAAACATACAAATGCACAAATGTTGTTAACCATCCTGTTACCAGATTAACTTTACAGGGACAGGAACAAAACAAAACATGTTTTAAATCCCAATGGACAATCCTCACTCGCCACCGGCAACTTCCCTAAAAAGAAATCAATCAAAGAAAAATTGCCATTTCATTTTATTCTGTTAATTCACACATGTCTGGTTAACATTATGCCTCACATCAACATGGTATAGATCTCTGGCCTCCAAAACACAGCTTGCCATGTCATTTTGGGTGCCCCCCTGAAACACCTGAGTAATATATTGTATGCAGTCTGTACAGTTACTTTCTCCATTTTTTTTTCCAATGTTGACTATAACAGCATTAATGTAATATGTTTTGAGCAGTGGTGGACATTTTGGGCAATTGTCATTTCAGGTGGACCTCCATAGATTTCATTCGTTTGGCAAATGCTTTTATCCAAAGCAAATAGCGATATTGGGAAACACTCAAGTTACAGGACAGTCTGATAACCGGAACAGTAGCCAACGCAGGTCAATCAGAAGTGGGGTGACATGTGAGATTTTGGGTTGGTTGAAGACCAGTCGAGCTGCTGCATTCTAAACCAGCTGTAATCCAGGTGAGAGATAAAGATGGCTTGTATCAAGAATTGAGTAGCTGAGTCAGGTACAGCCAAATTATCCTAGATCTGACTGACAGTATCTATTAATTTTGTCTTGCAAATGAACTTTTGCAACATGCAGCTAAATAAGTGCAACATATATTATATAATCAATAATAATAATTAATAATAATAATAATAATTCATTATTACCAAACCTTTGTGCATTGTTTTCATTTGAAATTAAGCTTGACACTTACAGATCTTGGTGTCCACCTCAGGCCCTAGCATTTAGATTCCCTCCCCTGTCCCAGGCACCAATTAGCCACTTTGATACCGCCTTTTCAGCATCTTTTCTTGTGATCTTATTCGTTTTCAAGGCACCTGTGAATAACAGTGCAAAAAAGTTTAAATACTATTAAAATGTAATATTTAGTCCAGGTGAACACTTGTTTATGTAATGAAATTAGGTGACAGACAGCCAGATTGACCTATCAGCGACCAGTATCTTCAATTGGTTGTTGCCTGTGATGCGTCACGTCCGACTCTTCCCTTTGTGGGGTCTCACGGTGAACGGATTATTCCCCTGGTGGTGGTGGTTCTTATTTGGTGTGTGCTGTATCCCACTTCCTGTGTGTGTGGTGGTGTGGTGAGTGCATTGTGTGTGTGTATGTAGGTGTGAACAGGTGGAACCAGATTCCATTTTGTTTCCTGCGTTGGGAGCCTCAGCCCTGCTGGTATTTTTGGTTTTTATGTTTAAAGTTGATTTCGTGTCATTATTTGTATGCGGGTTTTGTAAATTTAATCTTGTTCATGTGAAGTGGCATCTCCTGTTGCTCCTGACATTTTAGTCCAAAATATTTTAAACTATTTTTGTATTAATAAACATTTGTATTTTTATACTACGCCCTCGTCTCTTGCTTACTGGTACGAGGGAACCGAACCTGTGTGCTTACTAATTCCATTTTTGGGTTTTGAGTATGGTTCCCTAGAGCCAATGTCTATGGTGGCGTTGTTGGATTTCCTTATTAGCAAAGGGCTGGTTTCTACAATTGTACCGCTCCGTCACATATAGTTTAACCTATATATATATAAGCACCTGCATCCATTAGCTCTGCACCTGTACCGTCACTGGTTCAGGTCTTAAGTTAGATGAGTTTTGTTCTGCTTGAATGATTAATATGTAGGTCACTGTGTGGTTTAACAAACAAAAACATTCCTCTGAAACTGGTCAGGTTCAGGGACTGGACTGAAAATGAGCGTCTTTGAAAGTCCTTCAGGAAACCTGGAACTGTTTCTTAAGACTAAATTAAAAATACAAGAAAGTCTGGATCTTTGGAAGCAAAAGATCTTTGGTGGCTCAAGACTATATAGTTATAGTTTTTTTTATCACAATAGTAAAATGAAATGTTTTATTAGAGCAGTAACCATTCAGTAAAGTGACTGAAGCAGTAAGTAAAAAAGTAAAAATATAATGGAAACGAAACTCAGCGCTGAGTTTCAGAAGATTCAGCAGAGTCGTCTCTTCCTCAAGTTTTAATGAGGTTTCTTTATAATGTATTGTAAATTATGCGCATACTTAACGTATTTCTGTCAGTGCTGGGTTCAGCATTGTGAAACGAGCACTTTATCAAACATGCATAATTAACACAGTCTGTTTTCTTAACTTGGAATGAGAGAGAGAGAGAGAAGGAGAGAGGGGGTGAGAGAGAGAGAGAAAGAGGAAAAAAGAAGAAGATCCGGCGAAATCCTGTCATTTTTTCCATTCAGTGTGAAAGTGAACTGTTGTTTTTTCTGCTCAGTCTCTTCGCTGCCAACTCTAACCGAGATGAATATGACATCACACGCTGTCACACGTGTGTGTGTGTGTGCGCTCGAGTACAGTTACCTGCTGGCTGATGTCAGAGAGATGTGTTGTCCTGTGGACTATAAAAACACATCTCAGCTGTGAAGCAGCTTAATAATAAACTTAGTGTGTGTTTGTGTGTTCAGGACTCTCTCTCTCTCGTTCTCTCCGTATGTACGTGTGTGTGTGTATATGTATGTATATATATATATATATATATACAGCTATGGAAAAAAAATAAGAGACAGCATAATTTTTTCTGGTTATTTCTTTTGTAATTTGTGCGAGTGTGTCTGTGTAAAATGTGCATGTCTATTGTTTTATTTACTATTGACCAAACTTGAATCAAAATTCCAAGCAAAAAAATGGATTTAAAAAAAATATACCTATAAATAATTTATTACACCTTGGAAATGTTAAATTACACAACACTCTTACATTATTTTACAACTGCAGCTATTGAAAAGTAGTAATGTTAAGAGCAGAGTGTGTGCATGTGTGACTCTGTTTCATCCATCAGAAACTGAATCAGGAGTGAAGCTGCACACACACACACACACACACTACAGCACTCACAACACATATGGAGCCGTTTCTTATTTTTTACACAGCTCACACTGCAATCGTTCATAACAGAAGAGGAACCTGTGTATTTTTACACACACACACACACACACACACACACACACACACACAAACACCAGTGTACAAACAGTGATCAGAGAAAATGGGAAAATGGTCTCTTAGTTTTTTCCATGGCTGTATATGGAGCATAGGTATACATGTGTGTGTATGTGTGTGTGTGTGTGTGTGTGTGCGCGCGTGTGTGTGTGTGTGTGTGTATGTAGTGTAGTGTACTGATCACTGACCCTCCATTTAGACACCTGCGGAGAGAGTAGGATGCTCCGCCCCCACAGGTGCGTGAGCAGTCGCTCCATGTTCCCCAGGCGTCCCAACCAGTGTCCCTCTCTTCATCTGAGCGAGTGGTTCTTGATGACTGCAAGACACACACACACAAGTGTAAATCTCTCACCTCTTAAAGAATCTATTAATTTACAGTGAAATCTCTAATACTGTTTCCATCCATTGAACCACTACTGATGTTATTTGGTTGGTGCACATCAGTGACACTGACATGGTACTGGCATAGCAGTGTGTGTGATGCTGGTATGAGTGTTTCAGGCACGGCGCTGTTCCTGGGGTGGTATACTGTGAATGTATACCGGCCACTTTATCAGAAACCACTCCCCTGTAGCCCATCTCTTGATGCACAGTGTGTGTGTTTGCTCCTCTAGACCTTCACTTGACCGCTGGCCTCTTCTTTGTTTATCTGGTTCCACAGCAGAGTTAAACTGCTCATTATGTGTATCCTGTTGTTCAGAGCGGCCCATTAAGGCCGGACACTGATTGACTCTCACTCTGCAGAAATATCCACGGATCAGCTCCTTCCAGTACAAATCTACTCCACTTCTCTCATTCATAGGAAAAAAACTCACCCACTTACATTATTTATGTACAGAGGTGCACTTTTCGAACAGATTTCGTCCCCCATCCTCTCCACATCAGCGGTTAATCCTCTTGCCTGGACGCCCTCGAAACCACAGCCTTGAACATGAGCTGGGCATTCCCTCGACTTTCTGGCTGACTCAGAATTCCAGCCTCGTTATTCCAGACGACTCGCCTCCATTTACTCACAAAGACGCCTTGCAAACGTGTCAAAGAGGTTCCTGAGACACTCTTTAGGCCCAGGAACGAAAATGCATTCTTTCCAATAAAAATTCGTTGTAATTGTCTCAGAATTCCAGCCGTGAGATAATTTAATGAGTGTAATGTTTAGACCAATAGAATACCTGCTTTGACATCTGAAGGGGTGCGGCTTCATATACTAGAACTACAAGTTTAAGTTAAAGTACCAGATATTACTGTGCAGCTTTAAATTAATGCATGAAAGTGAGGCAGCACACTCAAGTGTGTCACACTCAAGTGCAATCATTTAGGGGGCCAGGATTTCTTTCTAAGCCAGCAAACTTTAAATTAAGTCCAATCCAGCCCTGGTAGATTGGAAAAAGACTCCAATATTCAGCTTTAAAGAAGTTCAGGTTTAATGAAATATTTGCCCACCATAACTTAATTAGGACCTGGGAGGCTCTCTGTGTGTGACACTTTGTTGAGCTGCTAGTGAGCAATGATGAATGAGAATCTCCTACTCCAAAAACATTTCACACATTTCCACAAAAATGGTAAACTACAGCTCACCGATTTGTCGAAGAAAACAGCACTGAAACACAATAAAAAAACATTTACCATTTACCAATTGTCATGTGCCCTAGCAGCCACAAAGGGTCGCTGTGGTTGTTTTTGGTGTTTCACTGTTCTGTTCTTTGGTGATTAGTCTTTAGCAGGTGTTTTTGTTTTAGTGTGAGTACTGGTGTTGGGTTATTGGTTTGTTTGGGGGTTGTGGGTCAATTTAAAGGGATGTTTGTTCACTGTTTGGTTGCGGGTTCTCCCTCACATTTAGTCTGGATGTTTCTGTTAAGAGTAAACGTATCGGCCCACGAGCCTGTTTTTGTTTATTGTGTGTTTGTGTGAACACAAGAAAGCAAGATGGAACTGTGTCTGTGTGTCTCGTGCCTCGCACCCCGACACCCGGACGTGACAACTCTTTGAATATGAGTTCTCTCTAAGTTTTATAAATGAGACCCCTGGTATTGGGTGCTCCCGTTCCGTTTCATTTTTGAACTCGCTCTGTGGTCGAGAGTAAAGCTGCTGACGCAGAGGCTGAGAAGGCAACAACGGTATAAAATACATGTTTTTTAACTGAGCATAATTTTGTGGAGAGATAATAAGACCTGGTTAGTTTACATACATATTTACATTAAACAAATGTAGTCATAGGCCATTTTTTAGCTTCAAAAACAACTGTTTTATTAAACCATGGAGCTTGCACTCGAGCGCTGAGAATTGAACACATGGCATTCTTGAACTTCAATGCTGTGTTGAGACCTCCAGTGTTTTAACATGTTGCTGGTGTTCCCACCCTTGCAAGTTAAAACGGCACTGCACTGGTTACAAAGAACGCAGCTGTCATTTTTTTCTAAAATGCAACTGCGCCGTGGACCGAATGCAGAACCGTGAATAAGTGTGGGATTATTGCAGTGAAAAAGCTCCTTTTTTGTTTAAAGTGCTTGCAAACCGAAATTTATTCACACAGCAGTACTTAAAACAGTGTGCAATGCACTACTATTGAATTCACAATTGAATTTTGCATATAACAATGTGATTAATCGCAATTAACTGCAGAAAAATCATGCGATTAATCACTTTCAGAAATAATAATGCATTGTCAGGGCTGGGGATAGTCAGTTTTGGGGACAGTCAATCGGTTTTGGATTTGGGTTTTGTTTTGGAAACCTTTATTATGAAGGGTGATGGGTTTTGTGTTATCATCAGAATTTCAAAATTCAGTACTAAACACTTTTTGCACATCTGAGAATGAGATAATGAAGATCAAGAGCAGGATGAAGGAATACCTTTCAGGAGGAGCTGCTGATTCCCCTGTAAAGTTGGGCGGATAGTCCATTGACCAGTCGCTCTTCATGGACACACAGCTGGGCACAGGGGAGTCTGACCTTTTCTCAGTTCCACTAAATTTAGAGTGACATGTGTGTTAGAGAAGTTCCCAAATAGTTTCTACCCTTGAAATACCTTCTAAATATTTTGTTAGAAATCTATAGTCCTTGAGTCTGGCTCTCATGCCAGTTTTTGTTTTTGTGTTTACTAACCATACAGAATTCAGCACTTTGAATTTGAGTGGTGTAAGTGTGCAAATTCTTAGATGTGCATCAGTTTTCAATTAATAAGGTGAGAACATTATGTGACTAATGGAAATTTTTTTCTTTCTCTGGCCATCCATGACAGAAAAATTTGTATTTTTTGTGAGCAATTGTTTTTATTTTATATACAGGAGTACACAGCACAGTATACAGAAGGTAAAAAATTAATTAATTAAAAATAAATGAAAAATAAATTAATTAAAAGTACATAAATTAATAAATAAATAAATAAAATAATGATACAAAAAACAAACAAAAAAAAACCCCACCCTCAGGTAAACATCTGTTTAACAAAGTACATACAAATATTAACAATGATCAAGGAGTGCCTTTACTTTCTCATAAGCAAGTCTCCATTAAACTAAGGTCCTGGAGGTAGCTTTATGCATATGAGCTGTTGAAAGCTCCATGGCAATAATGTCCAGCAAACTAAGAGCCCATAAGCGTCTAGACTTTGAGTATGAAGGGTACCATCGGCAGACCAGTAATTTTTTAGCTGCTGTAAAAGCAGTGAGCAGGAGGTAAGTGTCCAATTTGAAAAATCATTTAAAAAGAACAGAGTGGGAGCTAATACCAGAACTCTACCTATTAAAAAGGATATATCGACAACTAGATGGTTCCAAAATGGAAGAAGAGCTGGAAACTCCCCAAAAAATGTAGAAACGTCTCTACAGCCCCCTGGGAGCATAGATTACAGTTTGGAGAGGAAGAAATATTCATGTGGAATCGTTTCAATGGAGTCAGGTATAATGATCACAGAATTTCTAAATTCAGTACTAAACACTTTCTACACATCTGAGAATGAAATAATGAAGAGAAAGAGGAAGATGAAGGAATACCTTTCAGGAGGAGCTGGTGACTCCCCTTTAAAGCTATGAGGTACTTCCATTGACCCGTCGCTCTTCATGGACACACAGCTGGGCACTGGGGAGTCTGACCTCTTCTCAGTTCCACTGAAATTAGAGTGAAATGTGTGTTAGAGAAGTTGCTAAATATTTTCTACACCTTCTAAATCATTTTACTACTGATTTCTTGATCACAAACCCAGGGGAGGGGCCAATGCAGGTTAACAATCTCTGTGAAGAGTCCTGCTGAACAAACAGCACAGGAGAGACCAAAAGGGCCAATAATTCATCAGAGATTTCCTCTGGAACAGATCGGGTATTTTCATGATGTTGAATTGTTGAGACAGTATGTAATTGCTGTTTAATGACTTTATTAAAGAACAAATCCTAAAACCAAAAGAACGCAAACAACAATAAAACTTCTAAGATAATACTAACTTGGAAAGATTACCAGAGACTGGCCATAAAGAAATGGCTGGACAAGAGACAAAACAGAAACCAGAGTTAAGACTAATGTGTATAAAAAAAGGAAAATTAATCTGGAAAGGGACAACAATTGTTATAAACTATTATTATAAATAATCATTGGGACTGGGCTGGATAGATGCATTATTTACTAAAGTGAGACAATTGTTTTATCGCACATAATTCTTTGCTTTTTTTCATGCTTGACCACTTCCCCTCACTCTAACAGGGATTCTCTACTGAACACAGACTGTTTCTGCTGCTCCCTGATAAAGACAAATATTTCTGTTAGTACCTGTTCAAATAAAATGAAAACAGAGTTATAAATGTGAGCTGTTCCTCGGGCCTGTTATAATGTTAAGATTTACACACAGCTGGGCACTGGGGAGTCTGACCTCTTCTCAGTTCCACTAAAATTAGAGTGAAATGTGTGTTAGAGAAGTTCCTAAATAATTTCTACCTATGAATCACCTTCTAAATCAATTTCACTACTGATTTCTTGATCACAAACCCAGGGGAGGGTCAATGCAGCTGAACAATCACTGTGAAGAGTCCTGCTGAACAAACAGCACAGGAGAGACAAAAAGGCATTCGATAATTCTTTCTAATTGATTTCATTTGAAAGATTATAACAGTACATACATTACAGAACAATACTACACTTTTTTAAAGCTTTTATACCCCAAAATAAAAACCCCAGACAGCCAAGACACAAACAGATAAAATAAATAAAATAAATAAGTATAGAGTACAACTAACCCACAAACAAAAACGGACATGTAATAAAATTGACCATTATAGTATAATACAATAAACGTAAATGAAAGAGAGAGGGAAGGGGAGAGGAGGGGAGGGAAGGGAGGGGCTACTCTGAGAGAATGGTGGTAGGTTTCTCAAAAACGTTAAGAAGGGGCACCAGACTTTAAGAAATTTGTTTTCAGAACCACGGACAGTGTCTCTAAAGTTCACAGGCAACATCACAGCTTGTCTCCCGTCGTTGGCTCCTCTCATAACCAGTATTATCCACTCTTCCCTTAACACTGAAATTGTTCCCTCATCCTTAAAAACTGCTTCTGTTACTTCACTTCTCAAAAAGCCTGGTGCTGATCCTATCAAACCTCCCATTTATTTCAAAAATCCTTGAGAAAGTTGTTGCCTCCCAGCTTCACTTGCACCTCAATGACCATAATATCTATGAACAATTTCAGTCTGGTTTTCGGCCCCATCATAGTACTGAAACTGCTTTGCTAAAGGTCACCAATGACCTTCTGATGGCAGCTGATTCTGGTCTTCTCACCATCCTCATCCTTCTTGATCTTAGTGCAGCATTTGATACCATCTCTCATAATATCCTCCTGAACAGATTAGCCTCCATCGGCGTTAGTCATACACCCCTCGCCTGGTTCACCTCATATCTCTCAGACCGCACTCAGTTTATCCAATTTAAATCCCACTCTTCTAGTTTGTTTCCTGTTTCTGCTGGTGTGCCCCAGGGTTCAGTATTAGGACCTCTTTTATTCATCATCTACATGCTCCCTCTTGGCCATATATTCCGGAAATATAATATCAGTTTTCATTGCTACGCAGACGACACCCAGCTCTACTTTTCTTCCAAACCCAATTCATCCCTCCCACCCACCTCTCTCTCTGACTGTCTTATGGAGATTAGATCATGGTTCT
>JBBPCY010008659.1:0-15727 GCA_037974405.1 Brachyalestes nurse
TGAGCCAATCACGCCACTGCTATTCATTTATTCAGATTGCTGCTTTACATCTGAATGGCTGAGGAGCATGGCTGCGGTGAGCAGCGAGACAGAAAATTGCATGCTTCCTTTTTATCCTATTTACAAAGCACCATCGGTATGTTTTATTTTAAAACGTACATATTTGAAAAGTAGATGGTTCGGGGCATTCTAATGGTGTTACACATATTTTTCTAGGACTAAAACTCACAGAGCTTTAGATGATTGTTTTGGAAAACTGAAAAGTATCCATTTATGGATCCTCGGACCCCAGAGGGTTAAGATTAAGATATAAATTATAAATGCCATCAACCACATATATTTCATAATGCAGTTAAAGATGTCTTGGATTAAAGGAAGTGTAGGCAAACAAATTAACAGCATAAAGTCAGCAATATTCCAGCTGCTGAATAATTGAAATGCAGAGATTCTCATGCAGGGCCACTGGATGGCGATATTTACAAATGTAAATGGTGGATTACAGATGGTCTCAGTAATGGTGGAAATTTCCTTTTACTCTGATTAGTGGTCTGGTCGTACATTGTTCTTCCTTCTGTGCTTTAGAACTTGGTAGAAATCACTGGTCCTGTGTCTGGATATAAGAGCAGTTTTTACCTGTATGTTTAGGAGAGGAAATAAGCCAGTCTTGCGATTTGTACAGTCTGCTATGGGGAATTTCACGTGTTTTATATACATTTTGTTGCAAATGCTCAATTTTACTTGTGTCTTTCTCATCTCCTTCCTTAAGCACACAGTATTTTTGTTGCATGTGTCCAGTAAGATCTACTGTGTGTGTGTGTATAGGAAGCTTCTTCCTAAATAGGACTGGCTGGTGGTTATTTGTGTACATCAGGTGGACCTTGCTTGACTATGCTGAGTTTTAGTTATGGTTGTAGCTGGTACTGTATTTTAACTATTTACTGCATTTCACTATTTATTTCATCTTTCAGTTAATGTTTCATTTTACATCTAAAGAATGCAGCTAGGCTAGAGAGGAAAGGCTTGTTCTTTGAGGCAAGTGTGTGTGTGTGAGTGATTGATTGGCTTTTGGGTTGGCTACATATCTGTTCACACATTTTTGATATCTGGTGAGGGCTGAATGTGACACATCTCCCATTGTCAAGGCTTCTGGAAATAGAGGCTAGAGAGTGAAAGTGTGCGGGAGGGGGAGGATTCAGAGAAAGAGCGAGAGCTAGAAGGGAGACAGACTGAGTGGGGAAAAAAGAGTGGCAGAGAGGAGGTTGTGAGGGAGGAGTGTGTTCATGCTAGGTCTCACGTAGGCCCACACAGCTGCACAGCCACAGTTGCTAGTCCAATCACATTCACCCCCCCCTCCCTTCTTATTCCTCAGTGAAGTCACACTGGAAATCACACCCCTTATGCTTAAAGGGTGTGTGTGTGTGTTGGCATGCGTGCCCTTGTGTTTGTAGGTCAGGCTATCTAAATAACCCCCTTCAAACTGAGCTTCATGTGCACTGGATAGTGATTCCCAAGGATAACATTTAAGATTTAATATTCTGAATTAATTACCATAGCAACTAGTTTTTATGAATTTGCCTTAAAGCAATGGCAAAATGATTTTATCACAAAATACAATTATGTCTGTTCTAGAACCGTATTTTTAAGGTTCTTCACATGTGCATATGTCCGTCACAAAAAATTATTTTAAAAACTCTCCACTGAAGTTCTGCAGACCCTGCTTCGAAGAACACCTTCATCTATTCATTTTTTACTCAAATTGTTCCCCCAATTTTGTTCCCCCACTTTCCCCCCACTCACTACTTAGGTCTCCTGTGTCAGTCAATACTGCCAAACTGGGAGGGTGAAGGCTAGCACATACTTCTTATGAAACCCATGAAACAACACCATTTGTTTTTGAACAATGTCTGACAAGATCATTGGAAAGCTGAAAATGCTTGGAGGAGAATACATCAGTTCTGTTACATCAGCCACCCAGAGAGAGTGAAGCCAGTAATGCTCTCTCAGACTTGTTGACTGTGGTGTAATTGGGGAGCTCCTGATGATAGGGCCAACTTTTAGACAGGAAGCCTTTATTTTTCAAGTCAGCATGAAGCAGCAGCAAGAGGCAATTCAGATGATGTCATTTCTACTCATTTTTATGTAAATGTTCTCCATGTTTACTATTCATGATTATATCTGTCCATCTCAAAACGCTCAGTTTTCAGTTGGAAATCCCTTTCTTGTGATTACCTACATATGAATTAAAGGTATTAACTAGCAGTTTAAGAAGAAGCATCCTGCTGACAAAAAGCAAGGAATGCTTCCTTCTATACTATGATGTATTTCAGATATTAAGGTGGCACATGTCCACAGGTGCATAGCAAAAGTGCAAAAGTCATTACACTTTACTTAAAGGTTATAGTAAAAAAAAAAAGAAGAAGCTCAACTTAGTCTCAGGTAGACTTTGTGCACAGTATTGTAGCAAATTGTAACTTTCGTTGCTGCACAGCATGGAGCTCCTTAAAAGCATATAATATCATAAGAACTGCTTTTCTGAAATGAAAATAACACACATTTTCCATAAACTTTTGCTCAATGTTGGTACTATATTTTGGTGCATCAGAGTTAGACATCAGATCTGATCAGTTCATGCAATTCTATTAAATGTAACGTGCACAGACTGATTCCAAATCAGCACATGGGCCAGTGAGCACACAGTTCAGTGGTTTAGCATGAGTGCCTGCAGCGCTTATGAGATTTATGAGAAAATGGTTGTTTAGGGTTTAATGTTGGTTTTAAAAAAAAAACAAACAGGATTGTATGGTGTGTGCTATGGGCTGTTCATGCTGTTTTATCTATTCACAGAAAGAATGTTGAGATTTTTGCATCGTGCTATGATATGACAGCAGAAATGTGAAAAGTGAGCAAGAGTGCTGGGCACACATTAACCCTATTTTTAGTCATAGGAGAGAATTGTCTCTGACAGTGTAATTTAGTCCAAGACTAGGCCTGATGTGCTTGGAACACTAAGCTTTAATTACAGCCTCTGTGTGCCATCAGGCCACTCAATGTGCATATGCACACATTTATTCCTTGCTCACAGCATCTGCTGTACCACCATTCAGTCTCTTAAGATGGGTCATTTGGTCTCTAAGTGAGATATTGAGGATATCTACTTTGGAATAAGAGTACTTAGGCAAGACTCCTAACACTACATGAGATACCATAAATGTATGGTGTATAAAAGAACCATATGGACTACGTCCCAGCGTGTTTTAAATACAATTACCTGGAGAGACATGGCACTGATGCTATAATAGGTAATGTTAATAGCCAAGTGCCACTGTCAAAATGTGTACACTTTTTGGCTTGATGTCAGTTGGTCACCAAGCCATTACATGACCTAAGTACTGAAATGTGGCACAAGTTTTTTTTTTAGTTTCTCTATTAATTACTTTGGTTTCAGAAGAGTCTGCATATAAAGCAGTCTGTTCAAGGCCAATTGCCTCAGACAGTCTTCTGTCAGATGCATTTTCTTTGAATGAGTTTGTGATCTCAACAGCAGTGGATGCTGTTGACTTGGCATTAAAAGTGACACTCTCTCTCTCTGTTCCACTGTGTAGCTGGTTCCCATAGCAACAGCAGACATGCCAAGTTGCACGTTGCCAAAATGCTCAGTTCACCCCTGCTGCATTGCCAGACTGTCAGCTGCCTCAGAGACAGAGCGCAAGAAAAAGGGGAAGGGGCAACTATGAAAAGAAACTCTGCACAATCAGAAGGCCTAAATAGTAAACGGGAGCAATATTGAACCAAAGGTACTTTGATACACATAAGGAAGGCCAAAAAAAACCCCTAAAGGAGTAAAAGTAGAGAAATGAAAGTGGGTTGAAGGCAGAGGCAGAGCGAGACAATATTGCACTATATTGCAGTAAATAAATAGCAGAAATTAATTAAGCTGTTTTTTCCCCTAGTTATTCCTAAAAAGCATCTTTTCCTAAAAAGATTCTATAGGCATGTGCAGAATTCTGATCCCACACACATTTCTGAAAGTCTGCATACTGTTAGAGCATGTAAAAGTCGGCTTAGAAAGACGAAATGTAAGCAGTTATTAATTAGTTAACTCGGAGTGAGCACTGTGTCACAGTTTAAAAACAAAGACATGCAGAGAAGCACGTACAGTATATTCACACTCTCTAGTAAGGTGTGTGTGTGCATGACTCAGATGGTTGGCTGTTGATTCAGGGATCGTGTTGCATTTATAACAATCCCCAAAGTAGCGCTGAATAAAAGGCAGTGTCAAACATAAAAAATATGTGTCTCTTTATTATCCTGGAGTGAGATTTTCTCTCTGTCTCTCTCTTACAAAAGTGTTTAAGTAGTTATTCCCATAATAGTGTATGTGTGTTTTTCCATTTTCAGATAAGACACAACAAAATACTCCTGACATTGTAGCGTTATATAAAGTAATAAAGGGTAGGTAGGTAAAAAGGTTAATGAAAACTAATTGATTTAACTGAAGTAAACTTAGGGAAAGAAAATAAAAATCCACAGATTTCTACATAATTCAGGAACTCCTAAGCAGTCATCTAAGACTTCCTGTTTCACTGGAGTATAAATATGAGGTGACACAGAGGCCAAGTTG
Organism: Brachyalestes nurse; assembly: GCA_037974405.1. NCBI lineage: Eukaryota > Metazoa > Chordata > Actinopteri > Characiformes > Alestidae > Brachyalestes > Brachyalestes nurse. Next base: position 4,622 of record JBBPCY010008659.1, read on the forward strand.
CCTTGTGCAATCATCAACATAGGGAATATGTATGTGCTGACCTTCATAAATCAGGTAATTGTTATAAAAATAATTCACAGTCTGAAAATGCTCATATCCACTGTTTGAAACAACTGTAGCTGTAGTGAACTTGTCTGAAAGAGGATATGTCTGAACACAGAGAGAGGAGGGAGGGTAGAAGGATACAATTTAAAATAAAGGATCACAGACCTCCGTGCTAACAAACTATGTGAAAGGCATGCCAGGGAAAAGCTTTTCTTTCAAATAATCACATGTATAATTTGCTAGATGCTACTGGAAATTTTACTCCAGTAGCATACAAATGTATGAAAGAGGAGGTGGAGTATGGTGGAGGGTCTGTGATATATTGGGACTGCTTTTCCTTAATGAAGTACCAGGATTTTTTTTATCTCTTTCTGCGGGCCTTTTAGTGGCCATTCAGGCAGTGGGATGTAATTAGATTTTTTTTTTATAATACAATCATATATTTTAATTTTAAGCAATTATTATATTTCAAATTAAAATGTTAAAATCTGAACAGTGGGAAAGTTCATTTTATGGCTACCATGAAAGGGGTAGCATGAGAGGATTCACAACTACATGCATACAGTAGTTAAGGATATGCAACACTTATTAGACATACTACTAGGAATTATTTTTTCCTTGTCTTTGCCTTGTAATAAAACCTCAATTTTAATGACATTTTTCATGCCTTTTAAATCTTTTATTATGTTAATAATTTATGTTTAGTGGATTAAAATGTATTTTACAAAATGACCTGGAATAAAAGCTTAATATATTAACAAGGTTAGTTTTCTTCTCCTATAGCACCTTGAAGATTAAAGGTATTGTCCTCATGTAGCACTCCACATCCTGACATTGTATTAAAGCAAACCTGTGTGTGTGCTTTTCTGTTCGTCATGATATTGCCCTTCAGTGTCAGAGGGTGTTCAGTAAAGGACACAGCCTACCAATGAGTGATCTGTCTCAGTCTCTGTAAATAAACCACTGCTTTGATCAGGCAGCTCCCCATGCTGGACATTGCTATGCTGACCCTTTAAAGTAGGGACACAACATACTCTTTCAGCTATGCCCAACCTCTTGCCTGCCTAACCTGGCTCACCCTGCTGTTGCTGACTTTTAAAAGCACATGGGTTAAAGTCAAACTCAATGCAATAGGCCTTTGAGGACGCTTCATTATTTTGTATTATGCCATTAGCACTATCAAACTGCAACCCCAGCTACATCTGATCAGACAATTATAATGACATTGTAGAAGTTTCCTATTAGATTCTGTATGAACCCTGGATCCATGCAGTTTTATCTATAGGAAAAAATGCCATCTCTTTTCATTTGACAATGACAATATGCTGCTTATGATCTTACGATGAACAGACATGATAAAGACCTGTACAATGCAGCATACTTCATCAGCTGTGCTAGTTAAGTAACTTTAGCAGAAGTAAGCTACAATTTGAAAATCTGTTGTTAAGTGTATTAAGTATAAGTTATATCATAGTGTTGAAGTAGTACATAGTTACAGTGCAAGTCTTACTTTTATGTAACTTAATGACACTGATGCTAAGGAGTTTTAACTTGCTTTTAGTGTGTATGTAGCGATGTTTATTTCAGCACTGTCCAATAGGATGTGAGCCAATGAATATTTCCATTAGACAGTTCTTACATTATCATTATAGCTAGTAATTCACAATACTATAACATGTAAAATGTTTCATGCAAAGTGACCATTCTGTCATATGTGAACACACCACAGCACACAATGTGAACAGAACAAAATTCTTCCAAAATTCAGCACCTGGGGAGCAGTTTGTTGGGACGGTACCTTGCTCAAGTGTACCTCAGAGGTGCTTAGCAATCTTGGGAATCAAACCCATGACTTCCTGATCACAAGGCGAACACCCTAACCACTAAGCTACTAGCTGCCCCCGTGAAATAAGTAAACTAGTACATAAAGTTATTAATGCTAGCCTGCCAAATAACAAACTAAAAGATAAATCTTTCTAGTCCCATGGGTGGGACATTTGCATTGTTACAACAGCAAAGTGGACAGTACAACAGAAGAAGAAACAGCATAACCTATAGAAACAAAACCTATATAACAATATATACGATATAACAATATTATTATATACGATATAACAATATTAAAGCAATTATATAAAAGACTAGATGTTTGTGTGTATATATAAATCTATATGTTACATTACACTCCAAAGTGACTTACAATGGAGGAAACACTAAAGTTTCAGTGTGAGAACAAGAGGTCTAAGTGCTAAAATCTTTATGTAGAATTAGTGCAAGAAGATGAGTCTTTTTTAATCTAGAGAGCGATTCTGCGATTCTGACCAGCTTAGAAGGACTATAGGTCTTAACATGCAAGATGGAAGACACACTAGGATTGCAGTCATCATGGTGAGAGATAATCATGGCTTGTACCAGGTGGAATACTGAGTCAGGTATGGGTCTAAAAAAGAGTCTAAACAAGAAAAGGGCCTTTACACATACAAACACACAGAGCTGGTCATTTTGACACTGAGATTTTCTAGATCTTTGACAAATGTGCTTGGATATGCATGAACAGTCAGAAGGCTTATAAGTAGAAGAGTATTTTAGACTGAAATACATTAAAATAATAGAAATGGTTCTGCTGTTCATGGTCATGACCTTAGATAATATTTTTTATATGATTCTTCTCTCTGAACCATATCGTTCAGCTGGAAGGTGGTGCTGACTGTTCATGTAAGTTAGGTAGATTCAAGTGCCGCTCTTCACAGACCTTCACTCCCTGCCTCTGAGGCCTGCCAACAGGAGCATAATCCCACTAAACATTAACTTGGCATTAAAATTGAGGTTTAAACCAGCTGCAGAGAGTGAGGGGTGAGGACTTGCAGGCTGATGACCTCTGAGCATCTGCCGAAGACTTTGTAAAAGAAAAACAGAGAGAAAAACAAGGATAAAAACAGGAATATGTAATCTCCTACAAGGACTGAGTGGAAATACAGTATGGTCCAGTTACGCAAACCCAGATTATGTCTCATCTTAGATAAAAAATAATTTCTAATGATAATTCAGAAATGTAGCTTAGTTCTGCATTAAGACTCTCTATTGAAAGAAAAACATACGTTAAATCTCTGTCTGATTCAAGATTCTTTATTTGTCACATGCACAGTTATACAAGTACAACACGCAGTAAAATGTATTTCAAAAGTAATGAGTGACTTCAGCTACTTTAAGTGGGCTTCCATTATTAACACAAGTTGCACATGAATGGTTTGCATAATCTCTATAAAAAGGCATTGCTAACAGAATAAGAGGCTGTGTAGTAGCAAGGCATGAGCCTAAATATATTATGCCACTGAAAAGCATCTGTCATAGGAGTATAAATCCCCCAAGCAATGGGCTGTAGGAATGGGCCTGGTATTGCTATTAGCACTGTCAGTTATGCAAAAGTACCAAAACTGCATTTAAGTTCTTATAACAAATAAGATAAGACAAGATAAACCTTTATTAGTCCCACAAGTGGGAAATTTGCTTTGCCAGGGCAGAAAGTGGACAGTACAAAGTTAAGAAAACAATAGAATAGAGTAGACTAAAATAGAATAAAATAAAACAAAAATAAAATACTATACCAACAGTACAGTATCACACAATCACATATTACACAATCTGGAAATATAAAATATGGACATCTGTATTATAAAATATATACATATGTATATGTAGACTATATTTAGACTAAATGTAGACTAATAGTGATATGTATGTACACAATGAGCATATGTATATATATATGTGTGGATATATAAGTAAATATAAGCACACTGTAGATACACACACATACACACATACATGTACACAATGGAGTGACAGGCATTGACAATACCAGTAGAAATGGACCAGCACATTTTGCCCAGTAGTGATAGTTCCACACAAAAAAATTGCATGTGTTCCATCAGACAAATTGCACTCAAATAGTATTCCACATAACTACCATGGTGTATTGGATGTGTGTGTTTGTTTGTGTGTGTGTGGTCATCTGTAAAGTCTTTGTTGTTGTGTTGTGGGTGCAGCAGCCTGCTACTGAAGGAGATGTTCAGTGCTGTCAAAGTCTCCTGCATGGGATGGGAGATGTTGTCCAGCAGGGATGACAGCTTAGCCACCATTTTCCTGTCACTCACCACCTCCACTGGGTCCAGAGGGCATCCTAGAACAGAGCTGGCCCTCCAGATCAGCCTCTTCAGTCTTTTCCAGTCCCCAGCAGAGATGCTGCTGCCCCAACAGACCACACCATAAAAGATGGCTGATGCCACCACAGAGACATAAAAGGTCTTCAAGAGTTACCCCTTCACTCCAAAAGATCTGAGCCTCTACAGCAGTGCCAGGCTGGATGAGCTCACCAGGGGCTGAAGTTGAGCAAGGAACAGCTGCTCCAGGGTCTTCATCAGGTGGGATGTCAGAGCCACGGGCCTGTAGCTGTTGAGGTCCTTGGGATGTGGGGTCTTTGGCACTGGTACCACGCAAGAGGTTTCAGGCTCAGGTTGAAGATGAGCTCCATCACCCCACAGTTGATCTTGTGCAGGACCTGACGACCCTTGAGCTAATGCCATCTGGACCCGCTGCCTTCCTGGCTTTGATCCTCCTCAGTTCCTTCCTAACCTGGATGGTTGACTTGAGCCAAGTGCTGGATGTGGACTGGATGCTGTGGTTGGAGGGGAGGAGCCGTGAGCAGAGCGTGTGGAGGAGGTGTGAAGTGACTGAGGTGTCTGAGATGGAACAGAGGTGGGGGTGGAGGTGTCTGCAGCAGATGTTGAAGACTGCATCCAAGATGAATCAAACCTGTTAAAGAAGTGATTTGGTTCATTTGTCCACCTCACATCCCCCACCGGCAGAGAGTTTTGTTCTTTGTGGCCTGAGATGGTTCTAAGGCCTCTCCAGACTTCGCTAACATTGCTCTGCTGAAGCTGTTTTTCCATCTTCTGCCTATAGCTGTCCTTCCCATCCCTAATCAGTCCTTTCATCTCTCTCTGCACCCTTTTCAGCTCCTCCTTGTCTCCTGATTTGAAGGTCCTCCTCTTCTGCTTGAGGACAGCCTTGATTTCTGGAACAATCCACAGTTTGTTGTAGGGGGTACGGTGTTATCCACACAGAAGTTAATGTAGTCCGTAACACAGGTCACAAGGCTGTCGATGTCCTCCCCATGGTCGTCACAAAGCACGTCCCACAAAGTAGACTCAAAACAGTCCTTTAGAGCGTCCTCGCTCTCCTCCGACCATCTCTGCACTGTGCGGGTGACTGTTGCTCATACACAGGAACACTAGGTGCACCAGGTTGTGATCTGATCTTCCCAGGGGAGAGAGAGGTGATGAACTGTATGCCTCCTACTCTATGTTAGCATACAGTAAATGTTTTATTGTCTCTGATGGGGCATGTCACATACTGGGTGAAAGTGGGCATCGCGTTTGCAGGCGACCACATAGTCCGCCAGCAGCAGCTGAAATCCGAGCAGTGCCACGCTTGTGTTCAGAGTTAGCAGTGTTAGCCAGGTCACCGTTAGCATCATGATGCTACACTGCTGGAATTCAGCTTGGAGCCGGGTTAGCACTGTTAGCCCGTCCATCTTGTTAGTGAGAGATCTCACATTTCCCATGATTACAGAAGGGAGAGTCTGTATCTTCTCCTTCTCGGGTGATGGCGCTCCCTCCCGGCTCAACACCCCTGTCTCTTCCTCCTCAGCTCGCAGGGGATGTCTGGTCTGTCTACCAGCAGCACCGCTGCGGGGCGCAGCGCTAACAGCTGATCTCGAGTGTAAACAAAATACCAGACAAAAATGACCAGAGCTACTACAAAATGGTATTGCATGGTGTCAGATTTATATTGCTAAGTTAAAGTTAAAAAGTTACGAGAATAAAAAGGAAAATAAGAAGCTCAGAAATTAGCAGAGCTGCCATAACAGGCTGCCACTCGTTGGGGGTGCAGGAACTATATGTAGTAGACTTACTTAGTAGAAGTGTTTCAGATTTGAAACTTATCACCAGTGAATAATGCTTACCGAAACTAAAAAAAAATCTTTAGAAAAGTCTTTAGCAGTGATTGCTCAATTCTACACCTGCCAAATACCTGTAAAAATCTGATTGAGCAATGGTGGCCTTTGATTTTTTTGTAAACTGTATATTGTCCGTATCACAGAACCTGATTTTGCTTTATTTAATTACAGTCCTGATTTTCATCACCCCTAGTGGCGGATTTAGATAAAAATTGACATGCTTTGTCAGTTTGATTGTGCATGCCTGTACCGAATTAGGTATCAGTTAGATTACAGTTAAATAGTGCCCACGGAGTTGTTAAAATCCTGCCCACATGTACTGTTCGGCCTACACTAAGTGCAAATTTTGGGGCAGCTGATAGCCTAGTGGTTAGGCCATTTGCCCTGCACTCAGGAAGTTGTGGGTTTGACTCTGAAGATTGCCCGCATATACTGTTCGGGCTACACTAAGTGCAAATTTTGGGGCAGCTGATAGCCTAGTGGTTAGGCCGTTTGCCCTGCAATCAGGAAGTCGTGGGTTTGACTCTGAAGATTGCTAAGCACCTCTGAGGTACTCCTGAGCAAGGTACCATCCCCATACACTGCTCCCTGGGAAGAACTTCGTGCTATTCACACTGTGTGCTGTGGTGTGTTCACGTATGACAGAATGGTCACTTTCAAATGCTAAAAAGAAAAAAATTGTGTGATTTACTTATATACTTTAAATATAGTTCCGAGCCCAGTTTAAAGATGATTGAAAAAACTGTAGGACTAGTTTGAATTTTAAAAATGAGCACTTGAAAATTGGTACAAGTTATAAAATTACTTTTTTAACAGTGTTCAGATTTACAGTGACACAATTTAAAGGTCCCATGACATGCTGATTTTTTATGCTTTTATATAGGTCCTTCACAAGGGTTGGCAACTTGCCACTGGAGGGCAATGTAATCTTTTCAGGGACCCTTGTCTACAGAATGTGGTGGAGAAGGAAGAGTGTTCTTTCATGCTCATTTGACACCAACCTTTTTTTTCAAAAGGATAAAATTAGTATATGCAGAGAAGGAGCTTCTTTTACACAGTAACATAAACTTCTGCAAGGTATGCAGTTTTACAAATCTAACAATTATTGCGTGTTTTACTTTGTATCTCTTGATGTTAACTGCGCTCTTACATTTACAGCATTTAGCAGATGCTCTTATCCAAAGAGACTTCCATTCCCTAACTACAGGGGACAGTCTCCCTGAAGCAACTTGGGGTTAAGGGTCTTGCTCAGGAATCTAGTGGTGGTATGCTGATGGTAGGATTCAAACCCATGACCTCTTAATCCAGAGGCAAGTATCCTACCCACTATGCCGCCACCACCACTACCCTTAAAAGCACTGCCAAGGATGGCTCTGAAAGATGGTTCCTGTAACAGAATAGCCGAAAGTTGAATTTTAGACTTATGACTTAGCGCGACTGTACAATGATATACAGTTTCATCAAGGGCATCAATATATTAATATTACACGCACTTTGACTAATGCTGACCTACTCTGCCATGCATCACAACGTCGTATCTACTCAGTTTCATTTTCTTATATAAACACATGGACTATTTGGTTGTAATAGTGGTAACCCTGCAGTTTGGCTGTTCATTCGAAAGGTTATGCAGGTTTCCAGGTTATTTAGAGGGAAACTGAATGCCACAGCTTGTTGTACAGTAGCATCTACACTCCTAAAATATAAGTACATTCCTGGCTTGGTTGTATGGTTCAAGGAAAAACCTTCAATGGTGTGGAACAGAATTGGATTATATTCATTTTTTCATTCTTATATGGTCCCCATGTCATGGTGAAGCCCGGTCCAGGCTGAGAAGGAGAGACGGAACGGGCGGGGACTTCCATACAGTGATTTATTTACATAACACACAGACACTACAAAAACAAAACCAGGCACAGGGGCCAGACAAGAAGACAAGAAGAGACAAGGTGAGAGACAAGGTGAGTAGAGACGGAGAATACACAGGGAGATTACAAATAGATAATTTAACTGTCACGAAAACACCAACCGACATTAATCAATGCTCCACACCACAGCTGAGGACAGGACGTCTTAAATACCCGTTTAATCAAAGATTAACGTTCCTCAGCTGTGGGTGGAGAACCGTTTGTTATTCCACAGTGACCCCTCTTGGTCGCCGAGTGGAACCGTGACAGGACCCCCCCCCTTAATGGCGCAACCCTGGGGCGCCTAAACAGACCCCCCAAGCCACACAACAGCAAAGGGAGGGCGGGCGAGGGAACCCCAAAGTCTCTCTCCCATGGAGGAGGCGGGTGAGGAGGCGCAGGCAGCAACCTCCACACTGGAAAGGAGGCCGGAGTGGAAACTCCGGAGTCTCGCATGAGAGCCGACCCCAGCGAGGCTGAGGTTGGTGCGGAACCCAGCGCTGGCAAGGCCGAGGCCGGTGTGGGAACCGGCGCGTGGTCAGGAGCTGAGATCGGTGCTGCAACCGGCGCGGGGTCATGAATAGAGGCCGGTGCGGGAACTTGGGCTGGACCTTGGCCAGGAGCGCACGGTGCAGGAACCGCCGCTGGACCTTGGGCTGGACCTTGGGTTGGACCTTGGGCAGGAGCGCGCGGTGCGGAAACCAGCGCTGGACCTTGGACTGAGTACGGAGCTGAGGCCGGTACGGGAACCCGCTGGTGAGGATGAGGCCGGTGTGGGAACCGGCAGAGGGTCAGGAGTTGAGGCTGAGGCCGGTGTGGGAACCAGCAGAGGGTCAGGAGTTGAGGCTGAGGCCGGTGCGGGGACCGGCGCTGGTGAGGCTGAGGCAGGTGCGGTTATTATATACTGTTGCTGTTATTATATACTGTTATTACTATTATCATTGTGTGGTGTTGCCTGCTTCATGATACACATACTATATCACTGTTAATTGAATGAAATTCACTGCATAGGATCCCAAAATATTGGGTATGATGTCTTGACACGATACTATACATTTTATCAAAACTCTGGAACTTCAGTCTAACGGTCTTCCAGCTGTGCTTTTCAAACTGTGATAAAGAAATAAAATTTTGTCATTCTAAAATGTCGTTCCTTCCGTATAACTAAATTCAGGACTTCAACAGATAAAAGGAAAACAAGCAAGCTCAACAGAATGTTAAATCAGAAATCTGCTTCACAGCCTTTCAGGACACTAGCATTTGTCTGGCCATTACCTACATCTTTCAAGAAACAGGTAAAAGTCCCACTGAGACTGAACTTGGATCACTGGATTAAAAGTCCAGAGTGCTAGCCATTCCACCTTGCAAGCACAGAGAAGCCTAGGTCTGTATGGTACTGACTGTAACCAAACAAATTATATTACAAATGTCAAATGATAATACAAATTGTTGCTTTCAGTATAGAATAGGTGAACAGAAGGTTGAAACAGATATCTGAACCTACATTTTGGTAATTGCTTCACATCCTTTCAAGGCACACATTAAGTTTACTTAACCCTTCCCTAGATCTTCCGAGACCTAAATGTCCCACCTAGACTTGAATGAGAATGAGGCCAGAGGAATGGTGGAATGGGGCTAACTCTCTTATGAGAACTGTGCTTGGTCCTCGCTCTCAGTCGGGCCAAGCTGAACAGCTTCCCATCGCTTCTGGTGTGCAGGTGGACTCCTTCTGTAGACTGGCTCAATGCAAAATCCAGCAGTAAGGAGAAGATCCCAAACAAGGTTGGTGCAAGAACACAGCCTTGTGTTCACAGACTTTGCCCACGATGCTCAGAAGAGAAACGCCCCTGTAGTTATTTCACTCGGTATGCTGTCCTCACCAGGTGCTTTGTCACATACAAGGGCGTCAATTGCTTTGCTAAGCTCCTCCATACTGGGTTCAGAGTCCAGCTCCTCCATAACAGGCAGCTTGTTGATTGCATCAAGCGCTTCATCACCCAGGAAGGAGTTTTCCCTGGAATAAAGTTCCAGGTAATGCTCTACCCATCTTCCCATTTGCTTTTCCTTGTCTGTGATGACGTTCCCTCAAGAGTCGCGCCAAGCAATTAACTTAACTCCTGGTTCTTTTTTGGGTAGGCTGTTTTGCTGGTGTTGATCCTAGGCTGACCCTTCCTCTTTGTGACCTTTCCTCCCACAAAATAAATAAAAGAATGACTTTATTATTCTACACCACTAAATTTTATTTAAAAAAATGATTCAAGAACTAACGAATAATGAGTGTAGGCTGAAGAACAGGCAATAAAGGATATTCAGTTTAATTCACACATACAAAATAGTGCATGATAAGCTACAAACTTGACTTTACAGACTAATTGTTCCTGAGCACACAATGTGTGAAAAGGAGTACAAAGCCTTCTCTGTCAGTGCAGGCTTAAATAAAACAACAACAATAATAATAATAACAATAAGAATAAAAATAATAAGAATAATAAAGAGCAAAACATTTATTTATTAGAATATGCGGTCATGTGCTTAATGTAAAATTATGCTCAAAATCATGCAAACATGCCACAAATTTCCCCTTAGCACAGATAAAGTCAATCGGCAAAGACATGTTCAAGTCCAAATTTTGCTTAAGTTTTCAACTGGAGTCACAAAAAAAAAGCCAGAAGTCAATAGTCACCCAAATGTTCTCCCAAATGTAAAATATTTCCCCAAAACTTTCGCTCAGACTGCATCCAGTTCTTCATTAAAGGTGACATATTAGACCTCGAGTTAAACAAGTTATAATAGGTCTATGGGCTAAACAAAACATGTTCATAAAGTTCTTTGCACAAAATCACTCTCATATAAAGAGATCTCACCAGCTCTATTCTTGAGAGTCTCAGTCCCTTTCAAAATGAGACATTACCTCACGTGAAAATGGCAGAAAACCAAGACGGACCCAGAGCAAGATGAACACAACACTTAATGTGACTTGCCATTGCCTGTAGCCATAGCGCTCAGCATCTTATTTCCAAATGAAAATACAAAAGGATGCAAAAAGTGAGTTTTGCATAATACAGACGTGGACAAAATTGTTGGTACCCCTGAAATTTTTCCAGAAAATCAAGTATTTCTCACAGAAAAGTATTG
>JBBPCY010008678.1:0-15726 GCA_037974405.1 Brachyalestes nurse
GTCTCAGATGTCTTCTGAGACTAAACTGCTGTCTTCTTTGTCCTGAGCTTCACTGCACCTTTTAAACCCTGCACCCCACAAAGAAGACAGCAGTTTAGTCTCAGATGGCCAAGACAGACAATATTCTACTGTAAAATAGAATTCTGGAAACAGAATCACGGAAAGTCAGTGTCATAAGAGTCGCTATGCAAATTCACGAGATCTGAGAGTCAAAATTCTTGCAGTTCTCGTAAAAGAACTTGTGTCTGTTTCTGTGAGGCCTGTGCCTGTGTCTAACCTCTATAGCCGCTGCAGTTGAGATGCTACTGCTAATTTGCATGTGGTTTAAACAGACATTCACACAAAACTGGCTGCAGAAAAATCCAATCAGCTGCACTTCCAGTATCTCCGCCCATTTTTTAAGATCTTACCACATTTTGCAATTTTCATACACCAGTTTTGTACATAACATGTTTATTTCAAGTGGAATACACATTATTTGCACTAAAACTTGAAACAAAAGGTGCAATGCATCTGACTAAGTCTCTGGGCCAAATTTATCTGGCAAGGTGGACCATTCATCAAGAAGACCACCATTGTTAGGGAATTGATCATTTTTAAAAAATAGATTTTTTGTGGTCAAGTCGCTTCTGTAATATATTGGGGAGAGAGTAGACGGTCCATTCGCCTTCAAAATGCAGGCCAGAAAGAAAGTCTGTAATGTCACGGCTGAGGCGGCCGGAAAAGGACAAAGCGCTGAGCAAAACACACAGCTGACTCATAAACAGACGTCAAGACACTAAAGCTCAGGTCAGTTGTTTAAAAAAGATGTGTGTCACACTTTGTTGTGGTTTAATGAAAAATAATCAGCTCGTGAATGCAGCCACACATTCGGCCATCTTTAACCATAAATGGCAAGAGCCAGCAAGTCAGTGCCCTCTCGCCAGTTCAGTGGTGGTGCGCCGGCCACTGAATGAAGAGAATCAGAAGGTCACTGGTTCCACGCTGCGAGGTCATTTTTTTAACACAGATATTTTGCCTGTAAAACTCATGTTTGTGTTTCACCAAACACTGGTTTTATAGCAACCACACAATCCCACTTCACATTTTCTCTGAGAAATGTATCTAGTTTTACAGTTGGGAGCAGACAGTATTTTTAAAGGGGACATATTATGCAAAACTCACTTTTTCCATCCTTTATTATTTCCATTTGGATCTCTACTACTCATATAAACACTCCAAGGGGGAAAAAAACAGTCAATTGAGTCAATTGAAAGATTTTGGTGTCAGGAATCATATGCTTCTATTAGCCGTTTGGTCGGCTCCCTTATTCTGACGTCAGGAAGAGGAAATTTGCATAGAACCACCCCTCATCTGTTGAGCCTCACCCACTAGATTAGTTAAAGATCCGCCATTTTTGTCTGCTGGTTTTACGAGCACGCATAAGACGCCGAGCGCTGCGGCTACAGGCAAAGGCAAGTCACTCATGAAGTGTTGTGTTCATCTTGCTCTGGGTCAGACTCGGGGTCGAACATAAAGAGTTGGATTGCGGCTCTGTTTTCTGAAATGTTCACCTGTAGTACATGCAGTGTAAACATTGGATGGGTAGGGCGTGGCCAACAACAGCTTATTTGCATAAAAGTGACAGAGCCCCAAATGGCTCATTTTGAAAGGGACTGAAACTGTCAAGAATAGAGCTGGGGAGATCTCTTTATGTGAGAGTGATTTTGTGCAAAGAACTTCATGAACATGTTTTGTAGCCCATAGAGCAATTATAACTCATTTAAAAAGAGGTATAATATGTCACCTTTAAGCTATTGTTGAGTAATCATATATTGAGCAATTCCAAACTTTTGAACATCAGCATAGTATAGTAGTAGCTGTACTCTCACTTAACTTAGTGACATCAGTTAAATGCAGAGGATTGTTAGTTTGCTTGTAGCATTTATGTACCAGCATTCTTTTTTTTTTTTACTATTAACGACTTTCGGAGAACTCTGTGAAGTTTAGGATAAAAATGTACGTAGAACAGGCCGTCAGCTTTGGAACCTTTTGAGTTTGATAGTAAATGTGATGATAGTGAAAGTATTTTTCGCGTAGACAAAATCTGAATCACTGAGGTCTACTCTGCTTGCAAATCACGGTATTACTCAAATACTACGATCAGGGCTGTTTCCTGTCACCTCTAGGATAACCCACCTGTCATTGCGAAACAACCAAATAGGAGAGGAAGGAGCACGTCTGATTGGTTCAGCTCTCTCCACCACAAACTCTGCCAACAAGAATCTCCTCACACTCAACATGGCCTTCAACTCTGTCGGTGATGGAGGTGCCATTCATATTGCACAGGTGCTGAATTCTACAGATACTTTTATTCTTTACTTTAAACATATATTTAAATATGTATTGTATAATGTGATGGCCTGACTCAGAATCAGTTCAGTTGAATCTTTTCTGAAATTTGAGTTGAGCATTATACACTATATGGGCAAAAGTATTGGGACACACCTCTTATTGAATTGAAGTGGCCCCTTACTTCCAGTGATGGACAATCTTAATGCTTTAGCAGACCAAGGTATTTTGGACAACGCCATGCTTCCAACTTTGTGTACACAGTTTGAGGAAGAACATTTTCTATTCCAGCGTAACTGTGCCCCAGTGCACAAAGAAAGGAGTTCTGTGTGGAAAGCCTTTCAAGAAGAGTGGAAGCTGTTATAGGTGCAAAGGGGGTACCAACTCCATATTAAAGTCTATGTACTTGAATGCAAAGTCATTAAAGTTCCTCTTGGTGTAATGGTCACATGTCCCAATACTTTTGTCCATATAGCGTATTTGAGCGTCAGAATATCTACCAGTCTACCGGTCTATATTAACTATTTTCTCAAACTTTTTCAGGGGCTGCGTCTCAACCGCTCTTTGTTGTACCTTTCAATAGCTAACAATCATATCACAGATGCAGGGGCAATCTGTGTGGCTGAGGTACATGTCTATATCTTCTCACTCCTCGTGAAAATATAAATGATCTGAGTCTACCAATAGGCACAGCAGGTTATGCTGTTATTGGGTTATTCGGTCCATGTAGAGTTAAATGTTAACTGCTTAGTAAAGTGGTTTTCAAGCTGTTTTTAAACACAAACACATCCACCACCTAGCTGGCAATGTCATTAGAAGCTCATGAGGTGGCTCGGAAAATTTATATTTTTGCAGATTATCATGTTGCATGATTATACAGTCAAACAACATCTAATAGCTACATAGATTATAATTTTAATATTTATTTGCATTGTGCCGGTTAAATCTGCCATGGAAGTTGTACAGTTGGAAAATCCTGGTTGCCATTCGATTGCAAGGTATACAAACACAGGGCATTTTAGTATTTCCAATTCACCTGACTTACAAGCCTTGGGACTGTGGGAGGAAACCGGAACACCTAGTGGAAACCCACACAGGGAGAACATCCAAATCCCACACGGAGCAGCCGTTCCAGCAAGGAACCTAAGATCTTCTCACTACCAGGATGGCACAAAAATTAACTGCCCTGTATGGGTCATAGCCAATGGTGTTGTCAGCTCCTTAATTATTGGCACCCTCAGTGGAAAGGAACAAAATGTTTTTGCGGTTGATTTGCTCAAATCTTACACTGAAAATATATTTACAAATCTAAAAATCTCCTTTTAATATAAGTAAATTTAGTCTACAACTTACAGAGCAAAAATCTGGAAGTTGTAAAAGTTACTGGCTGTTGTGCTTTGTGCACCCTCTGTTTGCTAACAGCAATGAGTCTCCTCCTCTAATGCTTCATGAGACTGGAGAATACAGAGCGAAAGTGAAAACACTCCTCAACACAGAACCTCTCCAAGTCATCCCACATGTTTTCAGTGGGATAAGGGTACTGAGATGGCCATGTCTAAAACGGAACTACTTTTGTATATATTTGGGGGTATGTTTTAGATCACTGTCCTGCGGGAAGACCCAACTCTGACCTAGTTTAACTTTTTGGCAGAGGTAACCAGATTCAAAAACTCCTCATACTTGTCAACAGGGTTCACAGGCCCTGGATAATAAATGCACCGGATAATAAATGCACTGTTCATGTGTCCTCTTTTCTGCACTCTCACTCATTCTCTTTTCTCATTCCCTGTAGGTGCTTGGGCCCTTTGCTCTGACACATGAAGAGATCGTTGAGAGAAGGAGGCAGTTAATCCAGAGGGACCAATCGGTGAGGAATCTTTTGATTGTTATTTCTGATGTTGATTTTTCTGTTTTTTAGTGACACCTGCATTTCAGTAGAGTCAGATTGTACAACCATGTTTGCAGAAATACTTGTCCATTTATCCTCTAGCTCAGTGTGTCCTTTTCTTCCCTTTCCTCTAAAGCTGTCATTATACTTAAATGTTGAACATTGATAGGATAATAGTGATATTCGTTATCATAGGCAGAGAATTTTTTTCCAAGACAAGCAAATGATTTCTTTTCAGCGAATTTTGAAGAAATAGTGCAGGGCAATGAAAAAAGACAAAAATACCACCAAAATACCACCTTCAGGTGATTACATGGCAGGTGATTACATGGTGTACTACCACTGGGACATAATATTAGGTGCTGATTTTAGTTAGCTCATCCCTCACATCTCTTAGTCCAATAATAAACATTTATCAGTATAATAGTTTAATGAGACATCATGTTACAACTTGCTAGTGAAAACAGGAGCGATCACCAACCTCTGTACAGGTCAGCGTGCCGTTTAAGCACTACAGTTTTAGCATAACAAACCACAAACCACATCAAACAAACTACATCTATATGTCAATATTCGTGACAGCATTGCTTTCCTCCATAACTCTCGTTCCTCCCCCTCTCATTTTAAGCCTTCTCATGTGGTCAGTGCAGACCCTATCTCCGTCGCTAGCAGCTCATCACTGGAGCACATAAGTAAAGGATCCAAGAGTGCCTCTAAGAAAAAGGTACACACTCTCTCTCTCAGTAGCTTAATTATTTTTAATTGTCTCTCAAAATTCAGTCAAGTGAGCCCTCTCTTAGCTGTATAACCAGGCTGTTTTAAAAGGAGTTGCTCGCCTAATTTCGGTAACAATGCGAAGGGGCAGGGCCGAACCGCCACATCAGGGTTTTAAGAATGGACCCAAGTGCAGAGACTGAGAAGTCATAACAACCTGGGATAAAAAACATCCACCACACATGGAATCAAGCTCACAAATAAGTGCTGGGGGAAAATCTTCCCCCTCTGTCGCTCCTCCCTCGTTCTCTCTCCCACTGGGCCCTGCACCTTCTCTCATTTGAGTTCTCCTGCTCCCTCATTTCCGCATCTTTCTCCACATGTGTTTTGTTTACTTCCCTTGTCTCTGCCCTAGCACCATCACCTGTCCCTCAAGTTCCCTATTTGCCATGGTTTTCTTTTAGTGTTCTTGGTTTTCTTTTGGATATTTTTATTATTTTTCTTTTTCTATATTATTTTCTTGAGCCACCAGAGAGCCCGGAATATGTATTTTGTAATTTGATTTCAAATTTTCAAAAAGCCCAGTGAGTCCATTTTTGGACTTTGTTCCTTTATCAAAATTAATCAACTACTAATTTTTTCATACAAAACAATTATTGGGGTGGGGCAATATGTAAGATGATTAGGGCCCCCAAATATTCAGAAATGATCTTGAGTATAAGCAATGGTGGAATGTAACAAAAGTATTTGTACTTTGTTACTGTACTTCAGTACATTTTTACATATCTGTACTTTAAAAATAATAATGCATGCTTTTTATTTTACTCCATTACATTTTGCGGTAATTATCTGTACTTTCTACTCCACTACATTTCTACTATTTATGCCGTTAGTTGTTACATTTTATGAACCCAATTTCCTCAATATCTTGCATGAAAAAATGGTTAGCCTGTTCCGTTCTGGCGTTGTTTGCCATTTCCTACCAATCAGGTGGCTGTATTAGCTTCAACAGGGCTGGGCTGGGACAAAAAATCTTACCGGGCATTTTTTAAACCTGCCCCCCCTCGGAGGAGCGGGGCTAACGGGAATACGCGCCGGTGTCCCTCTCGATATCGTGCTTTTGGGGGGTTGTGGGGGTTAACTTAAGGGATTCCTGGCCCACCGGGGCCCCTCTCACTGTTTTTCTTCGGTGGGGGGGCGGTGTTTGGGTACAGACGGGATTCTGCACCGGGCCAAATTTACCTGACTGGTCCAAATTTACCATCAGCCCACCTGCCAAATCCCCGCCGGCCAGTACAGCACTGAGCTCCAATGATGGCAGAGCGCGCGTCAATTAGCAGCATGAGCTTAAAGACTGGCTTGATTTCAAGAAGACCTTTGCCGTATTTAAGAAAGTTATTTGAGTTCAAAGGAGCAAAGAATGAGTCCTTGGGTTTTCAGTGTATCCCATGCCTGCCTCAACCCAAAGAATTGTTGATGTTTAAAAACTCCCCTTTAAATTTGAAGAAACATATAAAGGTAAGCTATGCTATGGTATGCTATGCTTTTGGGTATGTAATGACATGTTATGATACTGTTATCTAGCGAAATGTATGTTGACATACAGAAATAGTATCAAAATCACACCAGTGTCTGTAGAGGTGTAAGTCAGTATATCTACTATTCTTTTACAAAATGGCACAATCCAGATGTTGAGACAAACCATTGTGTGAGTACTTTTACGTAAAAAATACTTTAAAGTACATTTAAAAGTAAGTGCTTAGTATTTTTACTTAAGTAAGATTGTTGATGTAGCACTTCTACTTTTACTTGAGTACATATTTTGCAGGATATTTGTACTTCCTCCACCACTGCACAGCACACAGTGTGAAATTTTTTCTCTTCATTTAACTCATTCACCAAAAGAAGGGCATGCCTAGGGAGCAGAGTGTGGGGATGGGACATTACTCAAGTGTACCTCAGTGGTGCCACTAGCAGTCCATGGATTTGATCCCACACCCTTCTGATCGCAGTGTGAGCTCCCTAACAAAAGTATTGGGACACCACGGCGAGGTGAATGGGTCCCCTTGTGTGAAAACATCCAGAAAATAACAGTTATTGCCACAAGTAAGCATAAAAGGCGGAGGATATTTGCAGTTTCCGTGTTATTGTGGAGATTTCCGCGTAAAACTATGAGTTCGGTTTTCAAAAAAAAAAAAATCAGGATGTTACTGAGTCTGTGACTCCTGATCCGCGTAAAACTGGGGGACTACTCTAATCAGAAACTGAAACATGGTCCCTATGTTGCATTTCATATTTTTAAATATTTTTCCCTCCAGATATTATTAGTGTCTAATCTCAAGAGACACAATTTCATTCACAAAGGAGAGGAGCGTATTGCTGCCCAAAATGTGGGACAAGCTTTAATCTGCAGAACGACACAGAACGGCATCTGTGCATTCACACCAAACAGAAACCATATCACTGCTCAGAGTGTGGGAGGAGCTTTAGTCAGCAGAGTAATCTCTGAGCTCACCAGTCCATTACTCTGGAGCCAAATCATATCACTGTACAGAGTGCAGGAAGAGTTTTAGAAAAATGGGTAATCTCAAAACATGCCAGAGCGCTCACAGAGGAGAGAAACCATATGCATGCAGGGAGTGTAGGAAAAGCTTAACTTGGCAGGATAGTCTCGAAATCCATCTGCGCACCCATACAGGAGAGAGGCCGTACCACTGCTTCGAGTGGGGTGCATTATCTTCCAGAAAGGGGACCTTACCTCTGGCTAGAGAACATGAGGTGGGAAACAGAGTGCAATGACTTAATTTACATTGCTGAAGCAACCTAAGCAGTTTCTGAGCACCTGCACATCAGCAAATCCTATGCATCTATGTTCCATAATTTACCGCAGAAAGGGTAGCTGTAGAGATTTGTTTCGAGTGTTTTTTTCAGATCTGCACATCTGGCAGGACTAGATCTGGGGGCAGTAAAATTAGGTTTGGTCAAAGTGTCACATAGCGGTATTCCGAGTTGTGCTGCTTAGTTGAAAAATGCTACCTTTCCAAAAGGCAATATTCTTTGTCATGTTAGGCCCATTCACATTTATTTCTGACTGGGGCGCGTTTGTCCCAATGCATGATGAGTGTTTTTTCAAATGTGCCAATCTGGCAGGACAGCCGACGGCAACAAAATTAGGTTTGGTCAAAATTGTGCTGCTGTGTTGGAAAATGCTCCCGTATGGGTTTCCATTACTAGTTTTGTATGTTCAAAGATGGTATAGCTATCACAGTATTTTGGTATATTTATTCATGTTTTTTATTATAAACTAAATCATATTTAATTAAATACAGGTGTTAAAAATGTTCGTTGCCATATTAGGCGCATTCAAATTTATTTTCGGCCGGGAGCCGTTTGTCCCAATAAATGTGAGATTAGAAATAAGGTAGTAGCTCCTGCAGTCCAGGAGGTGGCACCAACTCTGTGAGCGGGGTTCCTGGAGAAGAAGATCTGGAGAAGAAGGTCTGATCAGCTGTCCACGCCTCGGTGGTGGAGGACAAGAGCAGGAGCTGCTTTACTGAGAGTAAGATTTTCTTTGCATTCTTCATGTTTTGAGTTTTGTCTGTGAAATCTATATTTTAGAGAAAGGTGGAAACTGAGCAAACACAGAAGTTTCGTCCAGGGCCTTCATCCAGATCTGACTCGTGTCAGCTCCTGCGTCCGCTTCTGTTTCGAGTTTTCTCTTTTCATTTCAAGTTTAACTGAAGAGGAGCTTTAACACACTGTCTGTCTTTAGGTACAGTTGTTTCTTTGCCAGATTGATGCCACAACTTGGTTACTTTTGTGTGTCAAATGTAATGTTTTCCATAAAATGTACAGATTTGAACGATTTTTTGTCTCTAATCATCATAGACGATCAGTTTATGCAAGTGTGGCACTTCTTCTTCTTCTTCTTCTTCTTCTTCTTCTTATTATTATTATTATTATTATTATTATTATTATTATTATTATTATTATTATTAACCAGCATGGGAAGACAGTGTGAAAGATATGGACTAATGGGGTCAGGATATCTGAGACTGCGCTGAAAATCTGGTGTTTTTCTCCGTTTAAACCACTAAGCTGGTGGCCTGGTGGTTAAGGAGTTGCCCCTGTGGCCAGAGGCTTGTTGGTTTGAATTCCAAGACTGATAGTGGCAGCAATGAGCAAGGTACCATTCAGGGGTGGACTGGGAAAAAAACGGCTCTCGAATTTGGGATTAGAACAGCCCACCACATACAATTATGCACATTACCCATCTTTGCGCTCCCATGAATGTGCACCAACAAAGTAGTATTCAACAAAAAGGTAGTATTCAATAAAAGTAGTATTCAATAAATTGTGAAATTACCCAGTCAAAAAGATCGCAGCTGAATATTTTAATGAATATTTGGGGGGAAAGGCAGGGCATCCTGTATGTGTGTGCCTGTGACAGAGAGTGAGAGATTTTAAAAATGTAGATGTCTTTCATGTCTGTATATTTTTCATAAATACCTACAGAAAAGCTCTTCTAACACCATTCCCCAAAAGATAATTAACTGCTGTCTTACTGTTAATGTTGAATGGTGGTTAAAAAATGATGTTCTCACTTTCAATAGCTGCACAGAGCCAGTTTAATGATATGATTGGGCTGTTTCCCTCTCAGTAAAGAGAAGAACCAATGGGCTGGAAATGAGTGTTTCAGGGGTCACAAATTTCTCCTGTGCTGACTTTTTTGGTGAAAACAAAAATGTCTCAAGAAGATCTGATCCGCTCATCAGATGTTTCAAACTTGCGCATTCCATACAAATAATGTAAATATTTAAAGGATTTTACATTTCACTGGAATATTTGGATAGTTTTCAAATGTAAAAGAAAAAAAAAACTCATAATGTTTTGTTTAACCCAAAATCATAATATGTAGATAGCTTATCAGGTTTATTGCCTTCTAAAAGAATAGAACGTTCCACTACAGTGGACATTCATTTATACCCCCCCCCCCCATACACATTTAACATAAAATATTAGTTTATCCAGCGCTCTTGAATCTTGAATCTTCCACTTAATCGAAAGGAGAATACACACACGACTGGAAATCCGCTCCAGGTTTGCCTCCAACTCATCACATGCAAGTGAAGTGAATCTTCAGTGCACAGATGGGCTGCTGGAAACTGGAGCAGGTAACTCCAGCTGCATTGTGGCAGGAAAAAAGGTTTGGAAGTTGAACATTCATATTTAACATTAATTTAATGTGGCCTAGGGCAGCAGTTTCCTACCCACACCCCCTACAAGCACACACACCCAAACCCCGCCCCCCACGCGTAGACCGCGCGTCCCCAACGGAATGACTTATAAAACATTGTTGAGTGTTGAGATGCTAAATGAAACTTCATCCAAATATTTAAAACGTTGGCATATGTAATGTTATCCTGTGGAAGTTTAAAAAGGTAATAAATAATCATCAAGTTTATTTAGCAGAATTCAAAAAGAGGCCAATAAAAGACTTCTGTATTTGGGGGAAATCTTTCGTGTTTAATGGCAGCTAGCAAACAGCTTTTAGGTGTGTTACTGCCGCCTTCTGGTGACAGTAGCGTGACAAGAACAAAATAAGGAAAATATTTATTTTAGATGAGATAACAGCCACATAAAGTGTTTGAAAATCATAACCCGTCCCTATTATGACGTTCAACGCTTGTCATTAATGACGGTACAAAACAACTGTCTATTAGGACTGCTGAGGGTGGTGCTGCTGACCGGATTCCGCCACGGGGCCCCTCTCGCTATCGTTCTGCGGGGTGGGGTTTGGGGGTGCTGATTGGGTTCCGTGCCAGGCAAAAAATACCTGGCCGGCCCAAAATTACCAATGCCCACTGACTGTTTACTTTACTGTTTTCATTAGGGCTGTAAAGTGATTAGTTAAAAAATTAACTAGTTTATCGCAAATCTGGAAAAAAAATGTAATCGTGATTAATCACAATTCTAAGTCAACCCAATATATAATATATATTTATTGTTATTTGTTTTTTCCCAACTCTGTCACACTTTTAAAAGCTGTGAGATAAAAACAAAACTTACTTTTAAATAGAAAATGCGTATCATCTTCAAACCTGAGAGAATCTCTGTCTTAAGACAAAAACAGCTTTAAATAACACTGGGATGCTTCGCCTTGAGCTGATATGATTGTGACGTAGTGCTTCGGTGGTTATTGAATTCACTTTTGCAAAGCACACATATTACCCTTGTCTTGTCCAAAACCCCTCTGGTAGTAACTTAAAGCGAAATTGTCCATTTAACAGCGTGTGTTTATCTCGGGTGACCAGACGTCCTCTTTTACCCGGACATGTCTTCTTTTTGAGTCCTGCGTCCGGCCGGAATTTTAGAATCGTCCAGGATTTTGAGCTGCTTAAACGTTCGTCGCGTGATGAGCATGTCTCATGAACTAGAAGTCCACGGGTCGGGTGCACGGCCGTCGGCCCAAGATGCGCAGACATCTGACATTTTAATTTTAAATCAGCATTCTAATGTGATGGGTGTGCTTAGCTACTCTCTGGCCACTAACTGGTCGAACTGAGGCAGGCGAGGTGACAGAGCCACTCTGACCTTGTTTTCTGAGTTTCTGAAAAACTGTTCCTGTACTTTGTTTTTCGTGGCTGTCAAGTGAGAAAATGTGGTCTCGCACAGATACGAGGAACCGAAAGGCGAGATTGGTTTAACTGTGTATCATTCAGCTGGGGATATTCCTCACGGCATGGCGGACAAAACTCCGACAGAGACAGCCGAGACTCACGAGTTTTCGCGCAGCCTTAACCCTAAAATACATCGGTCAGTGAAGCGTTGTAATAGCACAAAAAAGTGAAGCATTGTTCTAGTACAACAAAAAGCCCTAAACCGTGATCACAGCGCGTATTTTGATTAAATTGTATTTCGGGATGACTGTAACCCGGCATGGGAACTCCAAAAGTATATCCCGGACCACAGGGGCAAATCACTCCGTGAAGTCGAGGGGACGGCAGGAACCCTGTTTAAAAACAGAATTATTTTTTTTTTCTTTTTAAGGTTTTCCTTACCTGAGTGATAGTAATTAGAGATCCAGCATGAAGTTACTCAAATTAGGTATGCTTTTGCGTTGTGAAGATACACATGCATGTATTTATATAGATTTAAGTAGAATTTTACATGCACAAATGTCCATTTATATTATTGTAATATTTGTATAGGTTTTATTGTCTTGTATTTGCTGCTCTTACCTTTGTACTGTCAGTTTTCTACCATAGTTATGCAAATTTCCCCATTGTGGGACTAATAAAGCTTTATCTTAAACTGAGCAAATTTGTTGCATTTTATAATGTGCTTTACATAGTGCCTTTCTATTTATCTTCCAGGAATGAATGACATCCTGGTGCAAGTCTTCTGCTCTGTGGGTCTGCCCTCGTACACAGCTTAAATTTACCTTCGCAAACGCATCAGGAGGTGCCAGTGATAAGAATACGCCACGCTGCTGAAATTGGACAGGACAGGATATATGAGGATATGGCATCCGGTAAAAGCTCTCATACGTTTGGAAATAACGCATCTCTAAGAACACAGAAAACTAAAAGTCCTTGTAGAATTCACATCTGCTCTGAGTGTGGAAAGAGTTTTAATCATCAGAGTCATCTCCAACTACACCAGCGCATTCACACAGGAGAGAAACCGCATCAGTGTACAGAATGTGGGAAAAGCTTTAATCGACAGAGTACCCTTAAAACCCACCAGCGCATTCACACAGGAGAGAAACCGTATGTCTGCTGTAGGTGTGGAAAGAGTTTTAATCGACAGAGTACCCTCAAAACCCACCAGCACATTCACACAGGTGAGAAACCGTATCAGTGCCCTAAGTGTGGAAAGAACTTTAGTGTACTGACCAATCTCAAGAGACACCAGCGAATTCATGAAGGAGAGAAGGCGTATGACTGCTCTGAGTGTGAGAAGAGTTTTAGTCAAATGAGCGCACTCCAACTTCACCAGAGTGTTCATACTGGAGAGAAACCCCATCACTGCCTTGAGTGTGGAAAGAGGTTTACTCTACAGAGTCATCTCCAACTCCACCAGCATGTTCACACTAAAGAGAAACCATATCGCTGCTCAGAATGTGGGAAGAGGTTTAATCTGCGGAGTCATCTCCAATTGCACCAGCGCATTCACACCGGAGAGAAACCATATTGCTGCTCAGAGTGTGGGAATGATTTCAGTTATCTGAGTAGTGTAACGACACACAAGTGTATTAAGAAGGAGGAGGAAACCTATGACATTTGTGTGCCAGTTCAATAAACATGGTTTTCAGCTAGTGTTTTTTAGAGTGGCATGAATCATGTAACCTTAATTCCTCCATATGTATGTTTAAATACCTTACAGTGATTTAAACAAGAAGAGGAAAATGTGTTATATAACATAAGCATGTGATATTTTTGGGTAATTTAATGTTTGTGCCCAACCTAAGGTAACATGTCAGATGATGTTTTAAAGTCACCACATTTGAAGCTTGCCGAGAGAGAAGAATTTCGTCATTAAATGTTTTGAATGATTTGTGCTGAATGCAAAGACACTAAGGTAAAGAAGGTCAATTTGAACTTTGTTATCCCGATTATTCCATTTTTTGAAACCACATATAACTGATATTTATATTTAAACCCTCCTTCAGTCACCACTCATATGCATTAATTTATAACATGAAACACATTTTTAAACACCAAACCGAAGTTTTTTTTAAACCCTGGGGCTACTGTGTAAAGAGGAATTTAGCTGTGTTCCTCAAAAAAAAATCTGAGGCTGGTTTCAGAAGATCTAGAGACAGCTGGATGTAATTTGGGGCCTAAATCGACCCTAAAAGACATCACTCTAAAGAAATTTCACAGAATTTTAACCTTCATTATCTTTTATATTTATCATCCTGTAGTCCTTTGAGAGTTGATGTTTTTGTGACCAGATCGGTTACTTTATTCTTTAAATAAGTAGCAGTAGCAAAGTCGGCCATAATGATCCTCTCACGTTGATGATGCTTGACCAAAGAGTAGCTACGGAAAAGAAAGAGTAGACTGGACCAAATTGTCTTCATTTGTTGAGGAGCGCATTAAGGAGTTGCTAGCTGAAGAACTCACTGTAAACAAGGTGTTTTACTATTGTTTCCAAACTCAAAATATAAATTAGCCAAATAAATAGATTTTTAGAAAATGAGTATAATTTCTGCTCATTTTACCCTTTTTAAGATGAAACTATTCCTCATTTATGAGTGGTTTGGGCAAAAATATAATATATGTATAATGTCAGACTCTTTATTTGTTCTGATGGAATGGCACAACAACATTTAAAAATATATAAACAAAACTGAGTATAAATGTCTACAATATGCTCAGTACAATATGCTGGTTAGCGAACATCTGGTGATAGTATCACAATAGTTACAGTTATAGTGGCATTAGTTACCACAGTATCATCATATTGCCCAGCCTGATCCCAACCATTTTTAGGACAACAACAGTGCTGAACAACTGGTAAACTTTTTACACAGAGCCTAGAACTAAAACAGAGTAGGGTGAGGCAGAATTTTGCTCAGAATCTTGAATTAGAGGGTCCCAGATATGCCCCAATCTTTAGGTCAGAATGAAAGATTTATTTTTTATGGTATTTTTGGTATACTTGCAACTCTTGTCTCACTTTTTAATGCTGGTTTACTTTTATACTTTAAGTCGCTTTGAATGACCTGTGTGCTCTTTAAATAAACTACCTTCCCTCTTCAATGCTTTACTTTATTCTTATTTATTACTTTTAACTAACATCATTCATGTGTTAAATCACCTAAATCAAAATTATAAATTATTTTATTTATAACTTTTATGTTTCGTGTTTGTTCTTGATTTTTTTGTATTATTTGGAGACTGACTAGGCCACTCCATGACCTTAATGTGCTTCTTCTTTAGCCACTCCTTTGCTACCTTGGCAGTATGTTTTTGGTCATTGTCATGCTGGAAGACCCATCCACAACCCATCTCCAGTGTTTTGGCTGAGGGAAGGAGGTTCTCGTCCAAGATTTTACCGTACATGACCCCATCAGTTGACCCCACAATGCAATGAAGTCATCCTGTACCCCAAGCATGTTTCCACCTCTGTGCTTGGCTTTACTCTTCCTCCTAACATGATGGGTCAAGTTGATGCCAAAGAGCTTGATGACATTCTTCCCTTCTGACTCCGGCTGGTCAGTTATAAAATCTGGCACGATGTGCGACCAGGTGCACCGCGGAACCGGGAGAGGATGCAGATCCCCTGAAGTTGTGGGTGGTGGTGGCCTGGTGAGTAAGGTACTTGCCTCTGGACCAAGATGGGTTCGAATCCTACCTTCAGCACACTGCCACTGGGTTCCTGAGCAAGACCCTTAACCCCAAGTTGTTCCAGGGAGACTGCCCCCTGTAGTTAGGGAATGGATGTCACTTTGGATAAAAGCATCTGCTAAATGTCAAAAATGTAAATGAAGTTGGCTGGTTGGATGTCTTTGCCCTGGCGCACACCACACAAGCCTGGATGGTCTTTTCGGCCATAGCTGAGCACTAAAACTCCCTCTGAATGAATAGGAGGGTTTCACCTGCTGGATGGTAAGCAGGTTTTGGTGATGGGTCCAGACATAGGAAAAAATATCTTAAAACAATCTTAATAATCTTACAAATCTGCTCTTATATAGTATATTATTCGCAAAATAAGATAAAGAAGACTTTTTAGGCTAAAAATAAGATTGCAAGTCTTGGTTAGATCAGGAGTTTTTGCAGTGT
>JBBPCY010008689.1:0-15726 GCA_037974405.1 Brachyalestes nurse
CATTCCATCAGACCATTCCATCAGACCATTCCCTCAGACCATTCCATCAGACCATTCCATCAGACCATTCCCTCAGACCGTTCCATTAAACCATTCACTCAGACCATTCCATCAGACCATTCCATCAGACCATTCCCTCAGACCATTCCATCAGACCATTCCATCAGACCATTCCCTCAGATCATTCCATCAGACCATTCCATCAGATCTGTCAGATCCATCATTTCAGTGTAAATCAGTGCAGATGTTCTCTGATGTTGTGTCATGGTTAAAACTGTCCTTTAAGGAACTGAATGGGCCAACTCTGACCAGCTTCTTCTAATCAGGATCGGTGTTTTCCCTCAGGTACGTTCCTGAGGTTCTTAAGGACGGGCTCATTCAGCAGGTCAATAATCCAGAGGTTTCTGTGGACATTACCAGGCCAGATTCCCTCATTAGACAACAGGTGATGGCTCTTAAAGTAATGACCAACAAGCTGAAGAACGCCTACAATGGCAACGACATCTTCTTCCAAGACTCAAGTAAGGCAACTCCCTTTTTCAAGGGGGTTCAAAATGAGCATTTTCAGTATTTTACACTAATTTATAGTAATTCATTAGGATGCTGTCTCTCTCTCTCTCTCTCTCTCTCTTTCTCTCTATGTCTTTCAGGTGATGAGAACAGTGGTTCTGGGAGTGGTAGTGGCTGTATGGAGTCCTGTGTTACAGAAATTGATGGTTTAATCACAGAAGCCACAGTAAAGAATGGTCGAGGTGCTGAGCATTCATCTGTCCCTCTGTTCCACCAGGCCTCAGTGTTTACTCTGATCTTGCCCTCACTCACACTCATCCACCACTGCAGATAGGACATGCTGAGGTGGCTTAGGCTTCTTCTGCTCACATCCAGGATCTGTCCTCTCTACTGGAAGGACATTAGTGATGCTGAGGATTTGTCCCAAAGATCATTCTGGTTCAGCCGAACACAGAACTTTCCACACCTACCACTTAAAGGAGTGGTGAACTATATCTGTGGTGATGCATTCACAGTGAATTTGTACTTAGTACAACCATCCAATCTCCTCAATACATCCACCTCCCATTCACTCCAGCGGCTATGATTACCATGTTAATGTTAACATGTATACCAAAACACCATTTCTGCTTTTAAGCTTTGCTTTTTTTGTAAATTTCTCGAGTTCTGCACTGGGTCTGGGAGAAGTGTGTTTCCAACATCATCACTCATGCCGGTGTTGTTTCAAGCTTGTGAGCAGAGGAATGTTATTGCATCGATGTCATCATGAAGTCTGTTTTGTTGAAACATGGTTCCAAACTGCACCAAGTTTAATTTGCTGTATTTTGAGAAGCTTTTGTTTTTACCAGTTGCACTAAAAGCAGCGTATATACCCACTGCATGGCTAAAAGTATGTGGACACCGAAATTTTCACATCCATATGGGGTTGGTGAACATCTCATTTCAAACCAGAGGGTAACCAGAGAAGAGCTGAATCCCCCTTTGCTGCAGTATTACGTTTCGTAGTGAAACTCATCAAGCCAGGATGAGTCCTGCTGAAACATCTCAGAAACAGGAAAAGGTCCTCCTTTAAGCTGTAGCATTCTGATTTCCCCATTACTGGAACTAAGGAGTCTAAACCAAGAAAAACAAGCACAGCCCATTAATCCTCCGCCGCCAAACTTTAGTTTTGGCACCATGTAGTTGAGCAAGCAGCGTTTTCTTGCATTTGCCAAGCTTGAATTAGAGCATTCTAATGTTCTATGAGAAGGTTTCTACTGATCCAAACCGATCAGAATCGGTGGTGTGATTTACACTCAATGAGTCCCAGAAAAAAAAGAAAAAAAAAACAATTAAAAAATAGTAAGTTAGATCCTCCCATGCTGTGCACCATATCGGGCAACAAGGATTTTTCCAGTGATTTTGATCTTGGGCTAGTGTTTCAGCCTCTTCCCATGTGATGTCCATTTTGTTGAGATCTTGCATGAAAGTTCTTCGCCATGCAAGTCGAAGATGTCCACGTTTTGTTAGGTATCCAAATATCCTCAAATATGTAGTGCCTTTATAATGCCTGTATAATAACACATCAACAGCAAACAAACCAGACATACACACACACACACACACACGCACACAGACGTTGGTGCCTTCTCAGCTGCTGTGAAACCCATGCCAAGCTCCTGAGGTACAGTTTTGTGCTGATATAAGTGCTGTAACTGAATACAGATTTTTAGAGCAGTACTGTATAAGCTTGTGTGGCCCTCTGTTTCCCTGCTGAGCTGTTACTGTGTCCACCTCACAATAACAGCTCTTACGGTTGACTGGGGCAGCTCTAGCAGGGCAGAAATACAAATATTAAAAAATGACCCATTCTACTGCTAGTGTGTGTCTTTGAGGATGTCAGGATTGTGTGGCTGTTATTCTTACACCTTTTTATCGATGCGTGAGACTGTAATAGTCAAACACTGATAAGAAGGTCTACATACTTTTGACCATGCAGTGTATGTGTAACTGTGCTTATTTGTAAAAACTGTAATAATAAGTAATATCTGAAGTTGAAATAACGGACAGACATGTCTGGTAGTAGCATATGACTGACTGCTACTGTATGGATTTAGCATTGTGTCCACTAGCATTAGCAGTGCTCTGATCTAGAAAGTGTAGCGTCTTCCCCCATAATCATCTCGATGTAGCATTTGCATTTACAGGAGCTGGGAAAGACCAACTGTGTGAAATTTGCACATGAATCTTTTGCGAGGGAATGTTGATTTTGATGAAACATTTAGTTATTATTTTTCTTTGAAGACATCACTGTATTGTCCAAATTATGAATAACTTTGATAGATTACCACACACCCAATACCACACACTGCTTTGGTGTTTTGTTTTTGTTGTTTATTATGAAATGTTGAATGAATCTTTTACTCCTGCTCTGGAACATGACTGCTGTCTCGAGTAAATCACACCCGGCCTAGAGGCTGGGCTGGATTCAAAATTTTTGTCTGCAAATCAAAATATTAAAAGTTTTACATTTAAATTTGTGGGAATCATTTTATAGTTACCTCTTCAGTGCGATTCGATATGAGTGATTCATCAGTATGTCTGATTTCGGCTGACTGACTGAACTCAACTGATTCAACAGGACTGATTCAGCGTGGCTAATTTAACAAGCCTGTTTGTTCGTTACTGAAGCAAGAGGTGGTGAACCTTCCAGAGTTCTAGCACATTTACAGAGTTACAAAGTTGTAACACACTCATTCCAGCATTGTGGGGAAAACTGAAGCATTTTGTCTTTCTGTTACTCTACACAGTCTTACAGGTTTTAGTCCTGGTTTATTTTTATTCTTAAAACTGAGGTTTACACTGATAGAAATATGACCTGAATGTAAATAAAACAATATGATGCTTAAATGTAGCTGAATATTTAAAAGTAAATCATCTTCTTATAAGAGAAAGAAGCTGAAATACAAGGCATTTTATAACAAAAATAATGGAAATAAAGTAGGTCTTTTTGATTTGTTTAATAATATGAAGAAGATAATGTCCTACATTACAGTAATTGATTGCATGAATTAATCAGAAATGTTGTACAGTTGTAACAGTAAGTCAGTAGATCCCAGTGTTCAGTTTGGAGGGTTTATCTTTGGTCAAAATATAAATCTGGGAGATTAAACTGAACTACACAACTTCAGCTCTGGTTGATGTTTGCTCTCTCTGTCTCACAGATAAAGCAGGATTACATTAGTGTGTGTGTATATATGTGTGTGTGTGTGTGTGTGGGTGGTTGTGTGTGTGTGTGTGTGTGTGTGTGTGTGTGTGTGTGTGTGTGTGTGTGTGTGTGTGTTACTGGTAAACTGTCCCGAACAGCTTCCCTGAGTAAGGGTTGGAAGATGCTAAATGGTTGCAGTAACTCTTTCTTTTCAAAGGAAACACTGTAACACTGTTTAACATCATCTGTTTGACAAATTACACAAAATCAGCAAATCAACGTCAAACAATAGCTACTGACTCTCCATTTCACTTTGAATTTTAAACCAAACCAACAAATTCTGTTCAGCTAATAATCTTTTATAATGCCATATAAACCTAAAATAAAAATCACAGAAAACTGTCTGCATTTGAAATGTTTTTTAAAAAAATAAAATCATGTTTCATTGTTTTCGTTAATTACTGTAGATGTTGTTTGGTTGTATTATAATTATTTTATTTTTTCAGTTAATCATAAGTTAATAATGAATCACTGAAATCAGCCCTTCCTAAATCTACTCCACTATATCACTCACTTTATTCTGCTCTTTTTCTGCAGAACCCTGAATGCTGCAGCTCAGGAAATCACCACAGCGCATCATGCTTCCTCCGTGTACTTGGTGCTGAGGAATTCGGCTTTAATCAGGGGCTCGAACTCCCGCCTGCGTCTCTGCTGCAGGTACAGCACCAAAAGCAGCAACAGCAGCAACAGGCCCAGGAAAATTCCACCCAGTGTCCCACCCAGGATGAACATGGTGGAGCCTGGATCTATGTCTGAGAGAGGAACACAGAGGAGCATCATTAACAGAGAGTAATCAGAAAGAACTCACAGGTACAGAGGGGGACATAGAGGAGACTGGCTTTAGTTGCTTGAAATATCAAACGAAATGTTAATAGTTGAAACTCTTCTGAAACTGAATCAGCTTTATGAAACAAGTTTCATGAAACAGTCAAAACACACATGGTAATAAAAAGCCTGTAGTTAGGGAATGGAAGTCGCTTTGGACAAATATAAACCTGTACTGGGTAGAAGAAACACTTTAACAAAACCAAATAACAACTGAACAACAAAGAAGCATTACTAGAAAGTATCCAAATAACTCCCAAACTTTTAGATAAGATAATGTATTTGTCTCACACTAGGGAAATCTGCAGTGCAAAAAAGAATGAAAAAAGAGACCCTGGCTCGTAGCTCACTCATTCACATTTATCACCTACATTTAAGACATTTATCAGATGCTTTTATCCAAAGCGACTTCCATTCCCTAACTACAGGGGACAGTCTCCCTGGAGCAACTTGGTGTTAAGGGTCTTGCTCAGGAACCCAGTGGTGGTGTGCTGAAGGTAGGACCTACAGCAGTTGGTTAAAATCAGTGTTGTGCATTATTGTTTAGCTATTAACACTTTTATGTATGTGAAAATAAATAAACACATACCTTCTAAGTCGATGGCGTAGGAATAACCAAGCTGGCTGGAAGACACATAGATGTCCTCGTTGGTCACGGGAGGAAAGAAAGGAACCATGTTGTAGTGCCGGTTATGTCCAATAGGGGCCATCTCATCAGGATAGCTGCTGTTTCCAGGAAACCGACGCAGCCACTCTTCAAATATGGCGTCAGTAAAAGCGTGCAGAACCTATCAAGAAGACAAGCAGAACTAGCAGACCGCAGATCTCCTTCTCCACCTGACACCAGATACAATCAATGAAAGTTTACGTCGTTACCAGAAAGATGGGATCGTTAGCGGCAGAGTGGGACTGCGCACTCGTCCCATTGAGGAAAATGTGGACAAGGTTGTGGAGGTTAGTCATCGAGACATCCATCTCGCCATCTGGTTTATCATAGCCCTCTAACGCATTCCTGAAACAGAGCAGGAGTGGCTCAGTGGGCAGTTTAGTCCTCCGAACAGCAGAGTTCACTGATATGCATGGGCAACACTGACAGCACAAAGAGCACTTCAAGAAAAATAATTCTGAGCAGATTATCTTTTTTTCTAAATTACTGTGCTGTGCCACGTTCTTCTGATGGAAAAGCTTTTCTGCTAAGTTCAGGGCTTCCAATATTACCTCACAAAGAACTCGCGTGAACGACTGCACTTGAACCGAACAGAGATAATCCAGCTGTGAGTTTATCCACTCAAACCCTGCAGGCTGCTGTTTACTGCAGCTTCTCTGAGGCCTTGTTCCTTTACCTGAAGCTGAAGGTGGAGTTGGTGAAATATGGAGGACTGTCAAAGTCCCGCAGGTTGAGGCAGCTCCTGACATCGTTTATGGTGGGCAGGCTGGTGATACCTCTGCCCATCCCACCTCTGCGAAGAGGACCTTCTCTGGTGCCATTACACAGCGTCACCAGTCGATTATAATCATCCAGGCTGCGGCAGAAACACAACACTCAGTTAAACAGTTACAGTTCAAGTTAAACAGGAGAGAAAAATATGAGTCTGAGTGAGTGCTGGACATGCAGTACTGTGCAAAAACATTGGACATCTATGCAAATAGTTTGAAGTCGTTTTTCTCAGCAAGTGATAAAGTGTCTTTCTGCTAACAAAGTTAAGCTTCTGGTTTGATTTCATGAAGGACTGATTGAGTCAAACCAGGTTTCTAATGAAACTACAGTAATACTGGACTTCCACAAGAGCTCACTGATGTACTGAACATAACATCACTATTTACTGTAGAATGTTATTAGCATTTATTCATTTTGGTTTTACTTAGTATATTTTTAGTAATATTCATGTTTTTAAATATTATTTTCGCAGATACCAAAGACTTTTGTACAGTATTACAAAAAAATCTTCTCTCCCCTCCCTCTCTTTGACTCTCTCTCTCTCTGTCTCTCTTGTCTTCTTTCTCTGTCTTTTTCTCTCACAAGTGTACTGACCTGTCACACACCACACCCCAGCTGCTGAAGCGTGAGCGAGGGCTGATGCGGGTCGGGTCAGAGGGATCACGGTCCCCAAGGAGCAAGTCTGTGCAAACATCACATTCAGTTTGGCCTGTGGCAAAGTTCCAGTATGGCACAGCGAAGTTCTCGTTACCAGTCAGTTTCTAGCCAGAGAGAAGGAGAGAGCGATGGATTATTTAATAATAATTAACAATCATTTTATTTATAAAGTGTTTCACGCACTTTACAATGCAACTAAGTAAAGGTAATAAAATATAATATACAGTCTAACCAGAAACAGAATCAGAATACCGACTGACAATAAGGACAACAGCCACTGCGGTTACACCTCACATCCTCACTTCCACTCTGCTTTAAATCAGCTAAAGAATTCATAAAATAATCCACTAGCAACAGTATGAGTGGGTTTTAGCCCTTTTCGAGGACATTCAGAACCACAAATTTGTAGGTCAAAAAACATGTAGGTCAGTTCTGATAAGGGCCATAGAAACACCTATAACAACATAAACCAATTTCCCCTTTAAAACCTGATCCAGATCACTGACTCCTGACTGACAGTTCCTGCACTCCGAGTGTCTGTCGGCCGATGTGATGTTGTTCTGTGGTCCCACTTACCTGCAGGTCCCTCTCCAGACCCAGGATGTGGTACCTGTGCCAGGTGATGAAGGCAGGGCCTTTATGGGAAAAATCGATGGCTTTGAACGGTCTCCCAGGTCCTAGAAAGAGGTAACAGTTGGTTTAACTGAGGGGATAAAGTTATACCTCACTGTACAGAGTATTATACTGAATCATGACATAATACACTTCAAGTAGCCTCCACTGCTGACACAGGTGTTCACACACAGCTTGTACGTCCTTTTAAAGAAACGTTGACCAACAGAACAGGCCGCGCACAAGCCTAAGGTTACCATGCTCGTAGGCTAGACGGGTATAAAGCCCCCCCAGGATTGAGCTCTGGAGTGATGGTGCTCCAGAACTAATCTAAACTCAGTACCTGACCTCACTAATGCTCTCAAACTGAATGTAGTCAAATCTTCACAGTGAGGTTTCAACATCAGTACCTCACTTCGCTAATGCTCTCGGGGCTGCAGTAAAATATTCACAACAATATTCCAGCATCTAGACTTCCCTGAAGAGTAGATGTTTCTTGTCAAAGGTGGAGTAAAGAGCATTAATAGTCTTGTGATACGGAGTCTATCTGTTTTTGAACAGTGTATTCATCATATCACCACTACACCCTTACTTTGGCCACTACACTACACTACACTACCCACAGTAAGCCTGATAGGTGATCGTAAAGGTTTTTGTCTCTGTCTGAGATTCTGTAAAAGCCCTAACAACATCATCACCCTTCTGGTGATATGATCTATATTACTCTTTACACTGTAATTACCCTCTAGACCCTTCTGTAGCTAAAGCTTGTCTGTGTTCCTCACCCAGTAGTGTGTCTCGCACTGAGTAGTAGTGCTGCCAGACAAAAAAGTCATAGATGGAGATATTGCTGAACTGAGGATCGTTCTTGTTGGGCCCCAGCAGGCCGAGCCAGTGCTCGGTGGCGATGACGTAATCTGGGTGGATGGTGGTTTTAGCTTGATCCAAAGCATTCAAGAACTCCTGAAGCTCGGCTGGACTCAGCGAGTGGATGTTTCTACGCACAACCGGTGTTTTGCGCTGGTCACAGTTAGGCCCTGTCCAGCCAAACTTACACCCGCCACAGTTAAACCCAGCAAAATTACCTGTTCACAGGGCAGAAATAGTCAGAAAGGGTTAGTCTAATCAGGAACACAGTTTGGGTTTGGGTATTCGTTCTTGAGCAGACATACTAAGGAGCTTTAACAGAGTAGACACAATGGACTGCTTCATAGCTTTTTGG
Organism: Brachyalestes nurse; assembly: GCA_037974405.1. Taxonomy (NCBI): domain Eukaryota; kingdom Metazoa; phylum Chordata; class Actinopteri; order Characiformes; family Alestidae; genus Brachyalestes; species Brachyalestes nurse. The sequence goes on from JBBPCY010008689.1 coordinate 8,512, forward strand.
CTCATAAAGAGATCACATTTTTCAGACTAGGTGCAGTAAAGCACTTTCACAGTCTCGTTTAAAATCAACATTAATGTTTGTTAAAGAAAAATAGTAAAAATGTTTGGTTCAGTAAAATTGTTTAGTAAAAGTTTGTGAAGTGTGTTCACCTTCAGGTGGAACTCACCAAAACACGTGCAGGTCTGGTTGAAGAACTTGGTGGGCCAGCGTTCTCTGTCGTCCACGTTTCTCAGACTGTACGGTCCACCCCAGGGCTTGGAGTCCACTCGGACATCGCTGCAGTTTCCACGGCCAGACAGAACCCCGCACACGTCGGTCGGGTTAGAGCCCACTGAGGGACAGCAGCGCTTAGACAAGATGGCCTCCACTGTGGCACAGACGCGGGGGAACTGGGCCTCTGTCGTCCGGGTCAAGCCCAGGAACAGCAGCACACACAACACACTCACCTCCATCTCAGGGTCCCACTTCAGAGTCGTTTTTAGGTGCTATCTTGAGTGCAGAGTTTCAGTCCCTCTCCCTCTCCTCCACCTTGCTGCACCGCGTCTGCCGCTCTAAATAAGCGCAGGATGGGATGTGTTTAAGGATTGGCTACAGTGTGTTTTTTATGGCAGGCTTGAGAGAATAAGGGCTCTGTCTGAGCTCCTTTCACAGATAATGTCCCCCTGAACCCCCCCTCCTTTATAGACTCCTACCCTGCAGTGCTGGGGGGGATTAGGGCAGCGGTCTCGTGGTAATCACCTGACTCTGTGAGAGCCGTGTGCTGTAGGAGAGAAAGAAAACGGCCTGCATGGACGGAAAACTCACATGGAAAACACGCAGCTGACCCCAGATTTTAGGACTGAAATGTTGCGTTTACAGAAATCTCTAGTTCTAATTTAACATATTGTAATATTTTAGGACCAGAAGAAACACAGGTCCTATTCTTTGTTAAGAGTGATGGTTGTTGGTGAGTTTATGAGGTTTGATGTGACATGTGGAACCTGGAGGCACAATAAAACATCTCAGAAACACAGAGATGCCTTTTAGCTCTTCCACTACTTTCTGTAATTGTGCGTCATATCATGAAGGAACAGAAGGAACACACTTAAGTTTGTAGTCACCACAAGTGGACTTCAGGAAGACATTCTTGGTATGAACGCCTGAAGGCTGTAATGCAGAGAAGACCTTAGTTCTTCGAAGATCTTATCTGATGAACCTTTTGGATGTTTGTTCCAGTCATCTTCAGATTTACAAACACCTTTTATATATATTTTAAAATATATGTTTACATATAAATATATTTAAAAGCCTGCACCTAATTATTGTCCTTTTTTAGTTTTTGCAGTTCTCTCTAATGTTCTGCAGTAGTAGTAATAATAATAATAATTATTATTATTATTATTTTTAATTATTATTATTATAATAATTATTATCATCATCATCATCATCATCATCATATTTGGTTTTATTTATGCTGATTTACACCAACCTACACCTAATAATAATGAATTACATCAAACTGCACTGAATTACACTGAATTATTCTGACTTTTACTGGATTACATTGAATTAACAAGAAATCACTGCTTTTATTGATGGATTCCAGCATGTTGTTCTTCAATGACATAAAATCAGTGGAAAGAAACTTTTCCTTTTTATTTTAATGTATTTCAATGTTTCTCTCTCATGCAGTTTAGTGAGACAGAAACATTTGAAGAAGAATTTGTTGTTTTTGCTAAAGCAGTCAAATGATATCATAGCAGTGCAAAGTATGTTTTACTTTTTATTTTGCCATATTTTGCAAGTTATTGTAGAAAATTAATATTGTGTTAATATTGTGTTTTTCTTCCCATACGAAATGAAAACTGTACTGTAAAACATAGCTCAGTATATTAAACAGTATATTATAATATATTAAATGACTTATAAGACATATAATCTACTGGCAAAGACATATCACACAATCTATTGTTTTCATATTATACTTATATAGAATGTACTTATATAATATACTAGAGATGAGCCGATCCGATCCTGACCTAAATTACTGGATCGGAAATCGGGAAGGTATGGAAGCCCATTTCCACCAGTAAAAGAAAAAAACACGAACGAAAACAAGTCAAAATGATGAGATAAAAAGTAAAAATTACAAAATAAAAAGTCACAATTATGAGATAAAAAGTCATAGTTATGAGATAAAAAGTCAAAAGTATAAGATAAAAGTCAAAATTATGAGATGAATAGTCATAATTATGAGATGAAATATCATAATTATGAGATAAAAAGTCATAATTATGACATAAAAAGTCGAAATTATGACAAAGGAAGTGCGCATGCTAAACTTGCCAACGTCATTTGCAGAGGCAACTTGAAGACGTTATGTAGTCCTATGTGCTGATATATTACACATAAGTATTTTAAGACTTAAGTCTCTGAATCACACCATCGTTCTTGATAATATCCGAGTGATTTTATGTAATCGCGGCAAAGCGTCTGATGACTAATCATAGCCTACACATAATTTCTAGTTTTTTTTTTAAATCTCATAAGTAGGGTTGCCAACCGTCCCGTATTGTCCGGGACATCCCGAAATATGGGTAATTTTGATTTGTCCCTTCCGGGGCAGCTCCAGTCCCGTATTCCAATCACAGCCCCGTTGGCCAATAATAGACTACTGTAAGCACGAGGCAAACCTGTTGCTGACCTGTTAAAAGATGGCTTGGCCAAGAAGAAGTGAAGATACTCCAGTTGTCAGGTATGGTTCTCTAACTTATTATTATTATTAACTCCAGGTTATTAGCTAGACTGCTAATTTATCTGCTAGAAGTTACAAATTCTATTTAGCAGCATGCTGATTTATGTAAAGTAGGAATAAATGGTCAACAAGCTAGTCTTACATCATTGCCTACATCATTACATTAATTCTATCATTAGTGTGATAGTGTCAGCAACCACATTATTATTCTTCCTAACTTTTTTTTTTAATATTATGATTACATCAGCAAACCACACTACTGTTTTTCTTAAGTTTATTATTATTATTTTTATTATTATTATTATTAGTAGTAGTAGTAGTGGTAGTAGTAGTAGTCATGCTGTAGTATTCTTTTTATAGCTCACTTCAATTCAGTGCTGTTGTATTTATATAGTGCTTTTTACAACCAAAGTTATTACAAATCAGCTTTACAGAGTCCAGGTCTGAGCTCCGAGTGAACAAGCCAAAGGCAACAGAGGCAAGGAAAAACCCTCTGAGCTGAATGAAGAAACTTATGGAGGTACCACGTCTCAAACAGGGAACCCATCCTTCTCTGGTCGACCCGGAGAGAAGGAAAAGAGTGTCTATGGGGATAACTAACAAGAGACATCCTTCATGACTTATTAGTGTGTAGTGTGGTTTAATTTCCTGGTTGTACTGGGGATTCTAGGTGCCACATTCTGGACTCGTTGCAGCTTATTTAGTTCTTGTTGGAGCACCCTGACAGGAGGCTGTTATAAGGAGGCTGTTTGGAGGTAAGAAGGACCTCAGAAGTTATGTGACATCCAACCTTTTATATCTTTAATGCAGTGCCCAGTTTAATCCACATTCATCGGTTAGGTAAGATCTAAACCAGGATAAGACTGTTCCAGTGAATCTAACCAGGTTTACTAGTCTGTCTAGTAGAATTAGGTGGTCAATGGTGTCGAATGCTGTACTAAGGTCAAACAGAGCCAGCAAAGAGAAAAGTCCTTTGTCAGCAGACAGTAAAAGGTCCTTTGCCTTCTTTACTAATGCTGTTTCTGGGCTGTGATGAGGATGGAAGCCAGATTGGTATTTTTGCATTCATACAGTTCTTATGTTGTAACAAACATAACTGTTGGGCCACGACTCTCTCCAAAATCTTAGATAGAAATGGTAGATTGGAAATTGGTCAGTAATTTGAGAGCTTGCATGGTCAAGGTTTGTGTTTTTTTTTAACAAAGGCTTAACGACTGCTAGTTTAAAGGTTCTTGGTAGATGTCAGGTCGCCCTGACTCCAGGGAGCGAGGGAGGCGCAGACGCGGAATTCCATTACTTAACTTTATTTACAAACACAATAAGGGAAACGAGGGCCAAAACACAAAAAAAACCCCAGAAACATAGAAGCCAGGGCCCACTATACACTGAAGAAGGGATACAATATACAAACAAGTATGATGGGTGTAACACAGGAGTACAATACAGTGGAACCTTAATACACAGATGGCTAGAACAGAGAACCAATGGGAACTGATATAACTTAAACAAGACAGCTGTAACTAATGACACGAAACCAAAAACTGGTGTACACAGACACGTCAAAATAAAAGTCAAGACAGGACAGGGAACCCTCTAGCGGCCGCTGCCCCAGGGTGTCACGGTAGAATTATTCATTATTACTTGTAGGATTTCTTTAGACTTGTAGGAACAGAAATGAGTGTACAAGGGCAAAATTAAGGCAGCAGCTGTGGTGAAGTAAAACTTCTACTTTTAATTTATTGTCTAATGACTTCAATTTTATTGTTGATAAAATGATCACTACTATAGTTTACAGACACCTATGATTCTACCTCCCTAGTTCTTAGTTAGTTTGGAAATTGTACTGAACAGAAACCTGGGATTAGTTTTGTTAGATCCAATAAGAGATGATAGCTTGCTTTTCTGTAGTCTCTGAAGCTCTCCTTCCAGACAGCATGGAAAGATTCCAGCTTGGTTAACTGCCATTTATGCTCTAGTTTTCTACCATTTATGTATGTTTATAATATATGAAAACATATGTATCCAGTGCATTATTCCCATATAATTATTTATTAGAAATATTGTAATGCAATGTACGAATGACGTAATTCCGGAATATAATTCCATAATTTCCTTATCTTGCAGATGTTTACATTGTAAGTAAATGTCTAAAGTTGTCAAAATTTCCATAGATACAACCTATTTTTCTTTCATAATAGACTGCAATTCAATTAGGCCTAAATACCTGACAAGTTTGAGGGGCTAAAGTAACCTCAAAGTCAGATAATGAAGTAAAGTAGTTGAGCATAAAGGAACCAACCAGTTAGAGTGTAATGAGTTAGCAGAATTAGAAGCCAACAAACCAATCAGGGCTTCTAGAGGAGGCCTCTTTTATCCTTCCCTCCAGATAAATGACTGTGGAGTGGAATGGAGCAGGTGGAAAGGATATAGAACACACACATAGAATTACTTCACTTTGAGTTTACTAAGATGGAAGGACATAAAGAGACACAAATAGAAGTTCAGTAATACAGAAACAAGTGGGAATTTGAGAGTCTCAATCAGTTTAGCTGTGATTACATCTTTCTACCAGTAGTTTCTGCGTATGCATGGTGAAAACATTGTCACACACACAAAAAAACCTGAAAAAATTACCATCTGTGAATGGAAATGTGCACAGATGATCAGCCAGATGATCAGTCAGCCAGAGGGCTGCAGCATCACCACATGGTGGAGCCACAGAGCCTCATACAAAGCGCTCCAGACACCCCACAGTCATGTGATAGAACTGTATGATCTGTACAGCAGATACTAGAAAATGCTAAACTGTACTTCATTACTATAGACAGTCAGTCAAATTTCCATGGAAAAACAGTCACAGCTTTTTTGTCATTTTAGACCTTCTAATGCAGGGATGCTTAACTCCCTGAGCAGTTTGTTGATTTCCCTATTCAAACACACCTGGTTCAACTCACCAAGTATAGTAAGTATGCTTGAGGAAGGGAACTATGAAACCAGCAACTGATGTAAATATACCAATACACTGCAACTGAGTTAAATTTAACAATACATGATGTAAAAATATGACAGTAACTGGGGTAAATATGCAGTAACTGGCGGAAATATACTGCAACTGAGTTAAATTTTAGAGTAACCCGGGGAACATCTCCAGAAACTGAGGTAAAAAATAGTGAAAGAGGTAAATGTAACAGTAATAGAGTTAAACATGCCAGTAACAGAGGTAAATATGCCAGTAACAGAAGTCAATTTAACAGTAACTCAAGTGCTATAACAGAGGTAATTATGCCAGTAGCGGGTGTAACTTATATCAGTAGCTACAGTAAATATGCCAGCAACTAAGGTGAATTTACCAGTAACTGGGGTAAATTTATCAATAACTAAAGTTAATATGCCGCGGCTGAGGTTAACATGCAGTATCCGGGATAAATATATCATTAACTGCGGAAAATATACAGCAACTGAGTTCAATAAGTCAGTACCTAAGGTAAATAGGCAGTCACTGAGATAAATATACAGTAACTTAGGAAAATACGCAGGCAAATATGTAATAACTCACAATAGGCATTAAAATGTTAAATAGATTGTGTTGGTGAAACGGTAAAGGAGACACAGACAACTCCTTCTAGTAACTGCTGGTTTAGGTGTATTTAAATCCACTTTCATTAAAAGATAAAAACAGACTGGTGTGTCGACTCCTAGTTTAGTTTTGGACGCGAGCAGGACAGGTGTGATGCACGCGCGGAGAGTAAATAAGGTGTAAAACTGTCTCACCGGAAACGGGTTTTAATGGTGAGTAAAATTAGATTAAACTTTGATTAGACGAGTTAGCTATTTTATAGTGGAAAATAACATTTTGTTACTTATATTTGTTGCCAGTGTTGGGAAGGTTAGTTTTAAAATGTATTCCACTACAGGTTACATGCCCCAAAATGTAGTTTGTAACGTACTCAATGTAAGTAACGTATTCTGATTACTTTGGATTACATAATACATGGTCGTGCTTTTTACAAAAAAACATGAATGTAGCAATCACATCCTGCAAATTACTGTTTGTTTTTCTCTACCAACTGGCTGTTAAGCCCAAATCTCCCTGAAAAGACAAAATATATACTGTAGAGGAGCAGTGGGTGTATAGATCTGCATCACGGCGGTATGGGGGAGGGGGGTGTTGGGGGGCGTTTGTTTGGTATGCGCATCTCGGCCGACGCCCGTGGTTCCGATCTGGGGCGCATCTGGGGCCGACCGGGTATTGTGCCAAAAAGTGATTGTCTGCCAGAACTTGATTGCCGTCCGCTGGAGCGCGCAGCTGCTTAAATTTCAGCAGGTATAAGGGATTGTTTGCAGTATAATGTGTCACATATAACCCTCCTGAAAGATATCTAGCAAGTTTGAAGTACAAACAGCATTTCAGCCACAAGTTATAAGCTGCAACCACTTTTTGGCAGCTTGAAAACGGCATATTATCATATTGTTTTTACTTC
>JBBPCY010008697.1:0-15725 GCA_037974405.1 Brachyalestes nurse
AGTTATTTTGGTGAGAGTAACTTAAAAGTAATGCAATAGTAGTGTAATGCCTTACATTTTAAATACAGTAATACTGTCATTTCAGTTTGTTACATTACAGTAACAAGTAATAAATTACCAATTACAGTTTTGAAGTAACTTGCCCAGCACTGCTCCTGAGTGAGGTGTTTGATTTCAGGGGTGAAACTTTAGTAGAACAGCCTTTCTCTACTAATATAGCTTTGAATGAAAATGGGCAAATTTACAATATTACAATTAATAAACGTCACACAAACTCTCTCACACGTACACATATTTAAACACAAAATAACAGGATTCTAGATGTGTTTGCTCTCTATCTCTCTGTCTCTCCCACTTTCTGTTTTATATTTCAATTGCATTCAACTGCATATTCAATTAAAATTTATTATCAAAATTAGAATGTTTTCTTCTTATAATTATGATTGTTTCTATAAATAAAAAATTTACAAATGTTGACAAATTAACACAGAAGTTAATTTCTTTTGTTTAGCTTAACTTGTTGGCATCTCTACTGTATTTGTATTCTTTATACTGTTTAGTAATCTACTACCTAGCTTTCAGAAGACAGTCTCCCATTGCATTTAAATAAAATGCTGCCGTAGCAAATCACTTGAGCTAGATGGGTACAATATTAGTATTAAGGTTTTTAATATAAATATGTACAGTGTAAAGTGGACGTTTTGTGTGGGGATGGTACCTTGCTCAAGTGTACCTCAGTGGTGGTACTAGCAGTCTCAGGATTCGAACGCACGACATTCTGATCCCTAACCACTAGGCCACCAGCTCCCCCGTCTCATTTAGGGATTATGCACTTTTTTCAAATCTATAGCCTTACAGAAAATCAGTATGTATATATGTATAGAATATACAGTATACAGAACATCCAAAGAGAGACCGATGGAGAGTTAACAGAAATTGTCGAGGTTAAAGTGTTCCTCTGTGCTGAACTGGGATACAACTCTCCTCACATCTGTTCTCACCGCCTGGAGACAACACAGTAACGGTTACTATGGTAACGGGGACCACATGTCAGCCAATCAGCAGACACGCATGTGAACTTTTAGCCAATCCCGGTGAAGCGGGAGGGTTTTCCGGAATACGGGTGGGATTTAAAGCAACGATGATCACGTGATTCCGATGTGAGTCCCCTGCAGTCCTGGTGGGGGCGCTAGTTCTTTAACTGTGGTCCAAAACAGATAAAGCGGAGAAGCGGAAGGTTCATAGTGTGTTTAGTGAAACAGGAGCAGAAGGTAAAGAGATTTTTAAACACTTTTATTTACTAAAATAATCGACTTTTCCCCAGTTCCACTTTAGTAGTGAATATTTCACTGGTGATTGTCTTTTTGGGTTTAATCTGATTCAATGGTGGTGGTTCAGCTCCTGAACTGTTTACTGCTCTCACTGTTTACTGTCTGTCAATCTTTAGTTTGCTTTCGTACACCACATTACACCAATTTCTTATAATTTCTGCTTAATTTTGTTGTTAATATGTAAACCAAGTCGTTCAGGTTGGTTTTATATGAAGTAAATAATTTTCCCTGCGATCAATTAAATTATATTACTGATTTTGAGAAAAGGTACAAGGATATTAGCCAAGAGTCTGACTTGGGACATTTTAATACTCCCAATAGAAATTGAGACGGCTATTTGTGAATACCACTAATTACCTCCTTATAACATAAGTTTCATTTATTTTCAATATCCTGATCTTAACCGAAGACAACTGAATTTAATTTATAAGTGTGAAATACTTCTGTCACAATACAGATTTGTAATTGGATCACTTACCGTTTTATTGTATATGCATTCAAAATAGGAAAACTAGGATAAAAACATACAAACCCCACATCTGAACATGTTGAGATATTTTGAAAAATGCTGGAATTGGAAGGAGGGAAAAGTGAAGTGATAGTGACCGTTCTGTCATACCTAAACATACCAAAGCACACAGTGTGTACAGCACAAAATTCTTCCTCTTCATTTAATCCATTCACTAAGTGAAGCAGGGGGCAGCCAGGAACACAGCGCCTGGGGAGCAGTGTGTGGGGACGGTATGTTGCTCATGGGTACGTCAGAAGTGCCACTAGCAGTCCTGGGGCCGTATTACAGAAACTTCCTAACTTGAAAATCCTATCTTAACTGTCTGGTAACCATGGTGGCGGCAGTTTAGGATCTTATTTAGGAAAAAAGCCATTACAAAACAACCATTCCTAAGTCAATTTTCCTATCCTAACGTACATTAAGACAAGTGTATTACAGAAGCATCCTAACCTCTTAAATAAACTTAAATAAATAAATCTTAAATAAACAAATCTTAAATAAATCTTAAATAAACTCTCTTAATTTTAACCCTTCTGCTGTCAACTGTCGCCTGCTGATTATTTAGGCTATGGGTAATTTGGCCTAGCTTTGGCTCATTGATACAGAATGGCAGGTATTATATTGTTACAACAATGAAATGGTGAGCAGACGAACCTATTCACTGAACGTGTTAAGGTTTGACGATAAAACCCTCATAAATCGTTACCGGTTACCGCGGTCCATGATAATGCAGTTAGCCGATCAACTTTGGAGAGACAGACCCATCGACATGGAGCTCCCTGGTGTTGGTACAATTAACCAATGCACTTCGTTTTTTCTCTAAAGGTGATTTTCAAAGCGAAGTGGCAGACTTAGCAAAAAATTCTCAGCCGGCAATGCTGCAATAGGTAGATGGCAGCTCATTACATACAGTTTACATACTTTACATTCTACCGTGACGCTAGCATACCCAGTGTCATAGGTCTAGTAGATGGATTTTTGTTCCCAATCAAAGCCCCCACTGAAGATGAAGTAGCCTACATTTGCCACAAAGGATACCATGCTATCAATATCCAGGCTATAGGCGATCACAATATGTGCATTAGGCATTCGATAGTGAAGTGGCCTGGATCAGCTCATGACGCTTTCGTCTTCAACACAAGGTGGCATACCACACTTTTTTTTTTTGTTGATGTAGGTCTAAGATTTTACCTATTTTGGGACCACCTCCCCAAAAAAGTGAGACAGTGGGCTAGCTTAAGGAAATTTTAAAACAAAGTTTGTTAAATTTAATCATGTCTAAAAGATTGACCTAACATACATACCAAAATGGTTAAATTACTTGTATCACTGCTTTCATCTTGTCCAAATGAAAAAGTGGGACATTTATAGCAATATGTGGGATATGGGATAAAGCTTCAAATTGCAGCATGAAGAGGGGCAGGTGGTCACATTAAGAAGATGGCGATACTAGGGTTGTCAAAAATATCGATTCTAGATACTAATCGATACTACAGTTTAGTATCGATTTCGATATCAATTAGCACTGCTATACTTGAATGTCAGTTCATGTGGTAAGCCAGCTCAACACAAGGTGGCATACACTTTTTTTTTTGTTGATGTAGGTCTAAGATTTTACCTATAGGGTGACAACCTCCCAAAAAAAGTGAGACAGTAATTTTAAAACACAGTTGGTTAAATTTAGTCATGTCTAAAAATAGACGAAAATAATTGTGGATAATTCTAACTAAATTAAGACTAAAATGCTTTTAGTTGACTGAAACGTGACTAGACTAATACTAATAATAATACATTTAATTTATATAGCACTTTTCAAAATACACAAAGATGCTGTACAAATTTGAGTAGACAAAAAAAACGAGCATTTTGTTACATAAGATAGGAAATTTCTATAATATAGCCCCTGGGATTCACAAATTCTGATTGCAGGGGCAACACCCTAACCATTAGTCCACCAGCTACCCCAATAGGTTATTAGAAAAGGTCTGTGAAGTCATCCAAAATTCTGGTGGCCTCGTGGATGCACCTGCCCCTGAGATCAGAAGAAGTGGGTTTAAATCCCAGGGCTGCTAGTGGCACCACTGAGCAACCCATGAGCTAGGTACCATTACCATACACTGCTCCCCAGGTGCCCCTGTAGTGATGGCTGCCCCCTACTTCACTTGGTGAATGGGTTAAATGCAGAGAAAGAATTTCACATTGTTCACAAAATTTGCTGTGGTATGTTCACGCATTACCATAAGGGGCCACTTTACTTTAGTAGTAGGATACTGGAAAAGGAACCTTACTTTTGTCTCCATTGGGAATGGTTAATGCTCAGTGTCCTTGGACTCCTCAGGGCTTTTGGTATCTCTTAAGTAATTTAGGAAGTGGCAGCATTTTGCCTCTTGATGGTGTAGGCACACTACATGTATCTACACAAAGTGCAGTCAATGGACAATACCCCCATCTGTCAAGAAGCATCCTAGTTTAAAAAGTGACTTGTTAACTCACCTTTGCCTTTGACATTGAATTTTATTTTATTTTCTTCAGAAAGAAATAACTTCCTGTTTCAAGTCTTCTCCTCATCCAAGTTTCTGGCTTTTCACCTCAAGAAACTCCAAGAGGAATACATCACATAATTAGCTTTAGGAGAGATTGTGCAATTGTGCGGGAAAATATGGTGTCCAAAAAGTCTAGAACTCTGAAAACACACTGTGCTCCTCTTCATGCCAGCACATCTCACAGACAAACACAAAACAAGAAAGGAAACGAGTCAGAGTGTGGAAAGGGTTCTGGTCAGTCGGGTACTCTGCAACAAGACCAACATCTTCACACAGGAGAGAAATCATATCTTTGCAAAGAGTGTGGAAAGAGTTTTACCAGACAGGATAACCTCCAAATACACCAGCGCGTTCACACAGGAGAGAAACCGTACCACTGCTCAGAGTGTGGGAAGAATTTTACTGTCCAAAGAAGTCTCCAAGTACACCAGCGTATTCACACAGGAGAGAAAATGTATCACTGCTCAGAGTGTGGGAAGAGTTTCAGTCAACAGACAAATCTACAAACACACCAGCGCATTCACACAGGAGAGAAACCGTATAAATGCTCAGAGTGTGGGAAGAGTTTCAGAGCGGGCAGTACCCTCAAAGCACATCAGCGCATTCACACAGGTGTGAAAGCTTATTACTGCTCTGAGTGTGGGAAGAGTTTTACTCTACAGGGTCATCTCCAAACACATCAGCGCATCCACACAGGAGAGAAACCGTATCACTGCTCAGAGTGTGGGAAGGGTTTTATTCAACGGAGTCATCTGCAAACGCACCGGCGTATTCACACCGGAGATAAACCGTATCACTGCTCAGAGTGTGGGAAGAGTTTTAGAGCGAGCAATACCCTCAAAGCACATCAGCGCATTCACACAGGAGTGAAACCCTATCATTGCTCAGAGTGTGGGAAGAGTTTTACTCGCTTGATTTCTGTCCAGCTGCACCAGCTCATTCACACAGGAGAGAAACCATATCACTGTTCTGACTGTGGGAAGTGTTTCACTCAACAGAGCTCTCTCCAAGCACATCAGCATATTCACACAGGAGAGTAACTGTTCATGCCCAGAGTGTGGGAACAGTTTTACTTTTCTAATTTTTTTTTTGTATTCACAAACTATATCACTGCTTTTGAATTCAAAGACACAAATGCATTAAGAGCAGGGTTAACTTTTAGGCATGTAAAAATAAGCATGTGAAATGCTTTTGATTTATTCTTGTATTCTTGGTATGGAACTAGGTCTACCGAGACTCTTTTCTTCTACTGATGCTTGTGAAATGAGTTTGATCTTTGTAGTTAGGCAGAGCAGTAAGTTATGTAGTATCTATGTAGTAGTAAGAATGTAACTTTTCTGAGCTTGGTATCTTACACAACATACAAATGTTTTGTAAAAAATGTTTGGGTCTGATTGTATATGATATTTCAGTATGATCTTGGTATAGTCTGTAATCATGTTTTATAGAAATAAAGGTTAGTCTTGCCTAGTAAAGCATCTACATTAATGATGTGGCATGATAAGAGGGTCAGAATGTTGTAGTTTGAGGTGGTTGGGGGTGTGCTCTGGACCAGTGGGCTGATTTAAAATCTGAGAGAATGTTTGTTGAGTGCTGATCAGCAAAACTTGTTCTGTGTGTTTCCAAGTTATCTGAAGATGAAATTAGTAGCTGATGGATTAGTTAGTGCTTTTTTATTAGAATAAAATAATTTTTCCAATCTTGGCATGGCATCACTAACATGGTAGAGTAACTCATTCGAAAAATATGTGTATTTTTTAACCATGGTGCAGCAGTGCTTAAGACAGCAAATCTTTGGGATGAATTTTCCGGTAGAGGAGTCAACTCATACATCCCCAACCAAAACACACCCAAATTAGGATTGGCCTGACCCCAACAAATGAACAGAATCAATTCCTTGGAGCACCTGGAGTAGATTGCCATTGTTTGTAGGTACACAGTATGTAGCTGAAGAAAGTCAATGCCGCATTGCTGCAGTAATTCAGGCAAAAGGAGCCCCAACTAAGTATTGAATGCTGTACATGCTCATACTTTTTATGTTCATACTTTTCAGTTGGCCAAGATTTCTAAAAATCCTTTCTTTGTATTGGTCTTAAGTAATATTCTAATTTTCTGAGATACTGAACTGGGGTTTTCATTAGTTGTCAGTTATAATCATCAAAATGTAAAAAAATAAACATTTGAAATATATCAGCCTCTGTGGAATGAATGTATACATCATACAAGTTTCACGTCTCGAATGGAATTAGTGAAATAAATCTAATTTTATGACCAGCACCTATACTTTCCAAACGGAAGCCTTCTAGTTGTGGTTCCAATGTGAGTCCCCTGTAGTCCAGGAGGGGGCGCTAGTTCTGTAACTGTGGTCCAAAACAGACACAGCGGAGAAGCAGCAGCAGCTTCACAGTGGTTTTGGAGAAACAAGAGCTGAAGGTAAAAAGGTTTTTTAGCACTATTACACGCTGTTTACTCTCTGTTAACTCTTCTTACAGAAATAGAGAAAGAAACGGGTTGAATGTAAAGAGATATTTGACACGTTTACACTCTGTTTAACTTCTCTTACAGAAATAGAGAAACAGCAGCTGAAGGTAAAGAGATTTTTCAACACTTTCACTCTGTTTGCACTGTTTACCTCCTCTTACAGAACTAGTTTAAGAGAAAAACAGGAGCTGAAGGTAAATATTTTTTAACACTTTCACTCTGTTTACACTGTGTTTAACTCCTCTTACAGAATAGAGAGAGAGTCAGGGGTTAAATTTAAAGAGATATTTAACACGTTTACACTCTGTTTACACTGTGTTCAACTCCTCTTACAGAAATAGAGGAGGAGAGAGAATCAGGAGCTAATGGTAGAGAGATTTGGTCTTTGCAGATAATGTCTGTGTTTGTTTTCATACAGAGTGGGAAAGTGAGATCTGATTGAAAGTGGTCACTGGAGACACGTGGAGACGCGTTCTAATGCCAGGTGTGAACTGACCTTCTTGTTCAGTAGTGATTACCCAAGGCACATGTTATTGCGAGGTATTAATTAGACCATCGGGTCAGGGATGTTACATTATTTACACTTAAGGCCAAAATTAATCATACCCATACCAGATTTTGATTTATACTGAACCTTTATTTGACCAAAAAGCTTCCAGTGGCTGGAAATTACAAGCATATCGCTTTGTGCTGGAGATGGAAATAATTTTTCTTTGTTACATTCTTACAGTGGCATCTCCAAAATGATGGCATGTCCAAAATTACCCATACTCTTTCTCAGTAATGACTGGTAGCATCTTTATTTTTGTAATGTTCTTGTAATGCCGAACAAGTTTTTGTATGTTTTCATGGATCATTGTTTTTATTGGAAGTTCCAGTCCTGCCCAAGACCACGTTTTTCTTCCAGAATCTTTACATTTACAGCATTTATCCAGAGAGACATACATCAGTGCTCAGGTAGTCCACATCTGTTCTTCATACCTGTCGAGCTAGACAACATCTGCATTTACACTCCTTAACAAACCCTATCAAGGAAAAGTAAGAAGTTAAAGCATAAGTAAGGAAAACATGGAGTTAAGAGGGTAAGAAAAATTAAATTAGTAAGCAATATCAAGAGTCCTCTTACTCATAATTGCAATTACTGTGACATGGCTGCCTGCTCCACTGGCTAAAACACAACCTCTACATTCTCAACACCAGGCATTACTGCTCTTGGGGTTGGATGCTTCTTTCTTTCACTAAACAAAAGTCACATCCCTGTGTCCAAACAATTCCATTTTTGTCTTACCACAGAACTGATGACCAAAAGCTTTCTTTCTCTAGCTGAGCTTTTGCGAAGTTTATTAGAGCTTTTATCTGCCTGGATACTTCTTGGTCTCTCGCACTACAATTCTTGTCAGTGCCGGCTCTGCTTTTGCCTTCCTTCCATGAGAGTTTTGCGAGTTTATACAATGTGGAACTCCTTGTACCTTTTGATTTTACTTTGCATCTTGGCTGCTAGAACTTCCATACACTTGGAAAGAGTTTCATAGCCATTCCCGCTCTTGTGCGCAGACACAATGAATCAGAAATATTTACTGATCCTGAAGGAAATTTCTTATGTTACAACTGCACAGGGACAATGACTATATAGAATATGAAGTCTAAATCAATCTAGTAAAAAATCTGCAGAAAATACTCAGTATGAAATAAACTATTCTATATGTACAAATGCTGGGGTATAAATACTATAGATAAGTAAGTTACAGTTCAGTAAATCTCTAGTAATAATTAAGTGAATTACTGAGAGTACGATTTTACATGTGGAGATACACTATATGGACAAAAGTATTGGGACACCTGTTTTTCGGAGTTAGTTAGACTCCATACTTTTGGAATGCCATTTTTGTAAGAATTTTAAAAGAAGAAATATTTTATATCTCTAGCACAGTGTATTTCACCGTGTATTCTCAGAGTCCTTAATATTGTCAGTGCAATGGGTTGAGGAGCCTGATAGCTTGCTTGCTGCATTCGGGGACTCCTGGATTAAGCCAAGTTTCTGTAATAATTTCTGTAATAATCATCATGCAGCTGCTCCAACTGTAGTAACAGCTTAATCATTTTGTTCAAAAATGACCTGGCATGGGCGATGAAGATGCTTGGTAGTAGGTTACTGTGAGAGGTAGCCATTGGCCTTTCCAGGATACTAGAACAGCATCCTCACTTTTGTCTCCATTTCAGACACCATTGAGAATGCCTGATCCTCACTATGGTCATTCATGGAGTCTCTGGGGCTTTTGAACCCCCCCCCTAATTAATGTAGGAAGTGACAGCCTTTTGCCTCTTGATGATGTGCGTACACTACATGTACCTTCACAAAGAAGAATTCTAGTTTACAAAGTGACCTTTCTCTGTGTATCTAGGACTGTGAAAGGTAAAATTAAAAAGCAAAGAAAAAAAAAAAACTTACTCCAGGACCAACTCCCATTGAGGACCTTCACTGGTCAGTTAGCTCAAGTGTTTTGCTACTGCAACACTTTGTACAAAGCAAAAGGCAGACTGTTTCTGAACTGATTGAAAGCTGGGTGCTGGACTACTGAACAGTATTGAACAGAGATTTGGATTAAATTTTCTACAGTTGTTTCATCTTTGTTGTCTAAACCTCACAACCTTTTTGACTGCTTCAGTTCCTGACTAAATGGTGTTACTTGGTACCTGTTGCATGGACATTGAATTGTACATTTTTTTTCCGCAGAAAGGAATGACTTCTTGTTTCAAGTCTTCTCCTCGTCCAAGGGTCCACTTTTCACCTCATGAAACTCCAAGATGAATTTGCAACACTTTTAGTACCAGTAGAGACTATGTGTGAAAATACAGTGTTCAAAAGATCCAAGACTCTGAAAACACCTTGTTCTCACAAACAGACACAAAAAAATACAGTAAAAAAGTGTGGGAAAACCCTTTGTCAGCAAAGTACACCACAAAAAGACCAGCACATAGACACAGGAGAGAAACTGTATCATTGCTCACACTGTGGGAAGAGTTTCGCTCAACAGACACATCTACAAACACATCAGCGCATTCACACAGGAGAGAAGCCATTTTACTGCTCAGAGTGTGGGAAGAGTTTCAGAGAAAGCGGTGCCCTGAAAACACACCAGCGCATCCACACAGGTGTAAAACCATATTACTGCTCAGAATGTGGAAAGAGTTTTTCTCAACAAAGTAATTTCCAAAAACACCAGCGCATTCACACGGGAGAGAAACCGTATCACTGCTCCGAATGTGGGAAAAATTTTAGAGTAAGTGATGCCTTCAAAGCGCATCAACGAGTTCACACTGGTGAAAAACCTTTTCAGTGCTCAGAGTGTGGAAAAAGTTTTAGAGAGAGTGGTGTCCTCAAAACACACCGGCGTGTTCACACTGGTGAGAAACCATACAACTGTTCGGAGTGTGGGAAGAGTTTTAGAGAGAGCAGTACCCTCAAACACCACCAGCGCATTCACACAGGAGTGAAACCTTATTACTGTTCTGACTGTGGGAAATGTTTTACTCAGCAAGGTCATCTTCAAACACATCAGCGCATTCACACAGGAGAGAAACCGTATCACTGCTCAGAGTGTAGCAAGAGTTTTAGGGATAGTGGCGCCCTCAAAGTACACCAGCGCATTCACACAGGAGAGAAACCGTATCAGTGCTCAGAGTGTGGGAGGGGTTTTACTCAACAAATAAATCTCCAGTCACACCAGCGCATTCACACTGGAGAGAAACCGTATCGCTGCTCAGAGTGTAGGAAGAGTTTTAGAGATGGTGGTGCCCTCAAAGTACATCAGCGCACTCACACAGGAGAGAAACCGTATCACTGCTCAGAGTGTGGGAGGGATTTTACTCAACTGATAAATCTCCAAACACATCAGTGCATTCACGCTGCAGAGTAACCATATCACTGCTTAGAGTGTGGGAGAAGCTTTACTTTTCAGTTATCTCTAGTAACTCCAGTGCATTCACACAGGAGAGAAACTGTAATACTGCTTTTTGACGATAAAGACAAATGCATTAAGAGGTTGGTTAAGTTCTAAGCACATGAAATTTACTTTGCTTTTGACTGTTTTGAGCTTCTTGTGGTGCCCTGAATTTAAATTTGAGTTTTGTCATTGGACCAAGCACACAGTATTTTTTTATTTTTTATTTATTGTATTTCTCAGGCATGAAATTAAGTCTACAGAGATTGTTGTAGTTAAGAGTAACAACAAATTAGAAAAGTAAATGAAAGATTTACAGGCTTCTTGACACATTAGGAAATAATTTTTGCATATATACAGTACTAGGAGTTTACCTTCTCTGACTTTGGTGTCTAAAGTGACAATGTTCTTGGACGTGGTATGTAATTACTGAATTTAAATCTAAAAATATCTATTTCAGTGTATCCAGATGCCCATATTTGGTCATTAGAAATAAAACAAGTAATGAAAGATGGTCAGGATGAGGATGTGACAAGCTGCACCAGGCCCCAGAAACTGTTTGGTGTATTGTAGCTTTTTTTTATATATTTGAAATCATACATTATATTTCTGTATAATCAGGGTATAATCTGTAATCATCTTTTATAGGAATAAAAGCTGGTCCTGCTTGGTAGCGCACCTACAAATAGAAAATTGTGATGTAGCATGGTGGGAAGGTCAGAATATTACAGTGTGTGTGTTGGTGGGGGGACTCTGGCCCAGCTGGCTGGTTTATAATCTGTGTGAGATTGTTTTATTGAGACTGTTGAGAAAAGATTGCTGTTTGCCAGTTGACTGAAGCTGAAATAAAGGTCCACTGGTTAAACTGAGGATCATTTATTGCAACATTAGAATATTTTTGTTCCAGCATCTTGGCAATCCTAATAACTCTTTTATTTTTCTGTCTGTTATATGCATTACAAGAAAATAGCAAACTCCAAGCATAGTCTTGGTTAAAAAAAAAGAAAAGATACAAAAACCCAGATACCGTTTACAGTAGATACAGTAAGTCAGTAGAAGAGTTTGTCATTTTTAGGCCAAGGAACAGCAGTGTGTAAAATAACAAACTGATGTGATGCATGTTCCAGTAGAGGAGCCAACCCATACACACAAACAAACACATACAAATTTTGTCCAACACCCTAACCCCAACTGATAAAAAGAATTACTTGAAGTGGATTGCCATTGTTTGTAGGCATACCTTATACAGCTGAATAACGGTGTAATTTTCAGTGCTGCACAAAGTGAGTAGATAAAACTGACGTAAGTTACACTATGGAGGTAACTAAAATTTAGGCACCTATTAAATATACCAAAAAGGTGATGAGCATGGATAAAGTGAGGTTTTTTTGTCTACAGGGACCTGCAGGAACAGTGTTTCTCACACTCAGCTTTCATTGTTGGCATTGAAAGCCTTTTCAGTCTACATCAGTGGAGTCCTGGTACCTCCAGGAGGGTAATCTGTATAATACATAAGAGTTTTCAATGGCACCAAGAAAAGGTTAGAAAAGGGTCATCCTGTGGCTGACTTGGGAAACACAGAATCAGAATATCAGTTATTTGAGAAACTGAAATGGGAAAGACTGCCTGACCACCTTAAGTAGGTAGCTGTGGCTCTTGCAAATTCACATTTGGCCAGATTCATAGTTATAAAGGGCGTCAACTTATATCTGAAACAACGGAAGGACATAGACTGTGTATTCTTCCCATGTATCACTGTGTACCACTCAGTGCTGGACTGGCCATTGGGCATAACGGGCATTTGCCCGGTGGGCCGATGGTAAATTTGGGCTGCTCAGGTACATTAGGGCCGGTGCAGAATCCGCACGATATCGCGAGGGACACTGGCGCCTATTCCCGTTAGCGTGGCCCCCTGGGTGGGCCGGTCTCAAAATGCCCTGTAAGATTTTTTGTCCCAGCCCCGCCCTGATACCACTACATCATCTAAATACACGGAGCACCCTTCCAGCTCAGCAAGCACATGGGTCATCAACCTCTGAAAGACTGCAGACACATTTCTACGGCTCACAACTCACAACAGTATAAGAATAAAGACCAGAGAGGAAAATAAATGGACACTTTTTGAGCAGGAATGGATAAGAGGATGTGATAACCTTTAAGCGTATTAAATTAGCTTACATACTTAGCTGCTCCAACATAGTAAAGTGGCATTTGGCAGATGCCCTTATCTAGAGAGACTTACAGTCAGTTACAGGGTCAGTCCCCCTGGAGACACTGAGGGTTAAGTGTCTTACTCAAGGACACAATGGGGTTTGAACCTGCAGCTTTGTGGTTATCAGGTTCACAGGCAAGTGTTTTTCCCACTAGGCTACTACCACCCCACATGGTCAACACAACTGGGAAAGTTGGAAAAGTCAGGTTGGGTGATGCGATTTAACTTCCTGTGATCAGTACAGAACATATTTGTGTTATCTTGTTCAGTGACAAACAGTCAAGGTGAAGCCCAGCTGGAGGTTGATGGTCTTGCTAAACCACTGTTAAAAAAAAAAAAACCCCTTCACATCTGACTCTAAACAACTAGCTTTCTCTCGAGACACCCAAAAGAAGTGCTGCTGTAGAAGGGAGCCATCACCCAGACTCTAACCCTTAATTCCTAAGCTGAGGATGGAACAATCACATCCTTTTCAGAACAGGCTGCCACCATGCCAGCAGTGACCCAACTACCATAGATACTACTGACTTTACTTCTTTCTCACTTCTCTCCTCCTGAGTATGCCTTTGACTTTCCTGAAGATATTTTGCTATTAGGGGTGTAACAATATATCGTGGTACAATATATCGTGATGCAAAAATGTCACAATATGTATCGTTTTGGCGATACATTTACGATATGACGGCAGTTTAACCCTTTAAGTGCCAGGGTTTTTTTTAACTGGATTTTGACATCAGTATTTCAAAGGTTTGTGGCTTAAAAGGGGTTAAAGATAGAGACTCACAATAAATTAGAAAAATGTTGAGCATGACCCAAAGTTTATCTAGGGTATAATGTCTCGACTCAACTTTGTATGGCGACCCGCAACAGTAGTTTTAAGGTTTGGTTGAGACCCCTTGGCTTTGGGCATGTTAAGCACGGATCTGCTGGTGAGTTGACAACTAACTGCTTTAAAACTTATGTCACAAAATGGTCTTTGGAACACCATACACAGACATGAACTGAGACAGAGCCTTGACTACATTTTGCTGTAGCTGTCTTCAATACACAAGCAGCATGATAGCAACTACACTGACACAGGACTATTGGAGACAAAGGCCCAACACAGTCAACAATCAAATGCTCAAAAGGTCTTCCTGCTGAAGATATTGGATAAAGGTTTATGACTTGATTGGCTTTCCAGTCAACTGGCAGATATGACAAGTCTTTGCAAAACGAGCCACATCTTTTTTGAGGCGCTAAACAAGTGAAATACTTACAAATCAGGAGCTTCTCCCACCTAATTCATACCTGTTCACTCCATGTAACCTATGTGTTGTCTTGTGCCGTACTCAGAAGACAACAGGAACACAAAAGCATGGCCACACCACCACCACCACAAGTAGAGCCGTGACAATACATGTACATACATGAATATAAATGCTGGGCAACGATTAAAAATTTTAATTGTAATTAATTGCATGGTTTTCTGCATTTTCTGCAATTTTGACCTGCATGTCCTGGAGAGGTGGCCAACCTGTGACAAGAATGACAGTTCTTCATCTAGCATGACACCAGGATTGCTTACCTTCTTTGAGGGAATGATAATAGAGTTCTCAAAAGAAACTGTCAGGTTGTGGCTTGGTGATGGACTTCCTTTGATGAAAATAAGCTCAGTTTTGCTGGGATTCAAGAGGAGATGTCAGCCATACAATCTGAGATGCAAGTCGAGACCTGGGACTGGTTTCACTAAAGTAGTTTAGACTGGTCTATGGGGTAAGATCGGTCTTAAGTTTGTTTATAGACCAGTCTCATGCAAGTGAGACAGTTTCACAAAAGTTAAGACCAACTAATTTTAGACTTAAAAAGTTAGCCAACTCACCCCCAGGCTAACATAGTTTGAAAGTGCTACGTCACCATGGTAACCACAGAAAAAGAGCAAATCAACAGGGATGGCTCATAATTTGTGGTTTGCTGATGAATTTATGGAGAGAGCTTTAAGACGGGAGAGTTTTCAGAGATCGTACTAAACCCGCAAAAAAACGAAATACTTTATACTGTAGTGACCCGCCAGTTAAACAAACTGGACTGATTGAGCTCAAACATTTTCTTTTATTAAACTTTTCTGTAACAATCACGTTGCTGCTTTGGCCATCAACTCACGCCGCAAAAAATCTGAATCAGTAACTTCTCTGTCACCTGCTTTCTCTGTCTGCAGCCGCACGCGCGCATACACACACACACACACACACACACAAACACACACGCGCAGGCCGCTCCCGTACTCCATCTAACCCCACTCAACACAATACAAAGTGCAAAAACAGAACAATTCACATTTTTAACAAATAACTTAAATAAAACTATAATATACTATAATGTATAATATAATATAATATACTATAACTATACTATAACTATAATGTGGCAATAACTAGCTTGCCACAATACTTTAAATCTTTTTTGAACAACATCCCTGATTGCAGCGCAATTTAACTTACACTGTTTACGGAAGTGGTAATCTTTTTCCAGACGCCGTTTTTCTTTTTGTTGCTGTATTCTTCACTACATTTCCCTAATAAAATGTCTTCATAAGTGTTGAATTCCTCCAAAATACATAGATATTCCGAATGGGTGAAAGATGCTGCACGGTTAGATGTGTCCGCTCGGTCCGCCATTGTTTTTGTTTTGAAAAGAGTCTTAAAATACCCACAATTCTTTGCAGCA
>JBBPCY010008717.1:0-15723 GCA_037974405.1 Brachyalestes nurse
GTAAAGTACAGATACTCAAAAACTGTACTTAAGTACAGTACTCAAGTAAATGTACTTAGTTACTGTCCACCTCTGGTCTTGGTCTTAGTCTTGGTCTCAAAACTTTCTGGTCTTGGTAGTGTCTTGGTCTTGGTTTAAGCGGTCTTGATTACAAGTCTAGTACACAGTGAGATGAGACAACATCTCTCTATGGGCCACGGTGCAACATATAGCAAAGTGCAAGTTTCGCCAGAAACAATATGATAAGTAGACACCACAACGATGTAACAGTGTAGTGTGAATGGGATGTAAACCTTCCAGAGTGACTAATATTGTATCATAAGTATGATATTGCACGAGACAGTTCACAGTATTGGACGACAGTGCAAGGTACGACAGAGACAATACAATAAATAAACAAGACAGCAGTATAACAGTATAGTGTGAGTGGTTTGTAAATCTGACACATAATAACAATACAGTGTGTCATACAGTGTCAGAAAGTAAGTCTACTGGAGTTTGCCGAATAACTCAGAATGACCTGTTTTCTTTTCAGATGGCTCATACCACCGCAGTTTCCGGCGGGGGGGTGCAGGCACACCTGGCCATAGCCGCATGGCTTCAGACTCGTTACTCCATATGGGCACAGAGAAACGCTTCAGACGCTCGCGGCGGGACAGACCTCGCCTCGACACGCTGGACTGGAAAGAAGGGGAGGGGCCACGGCCTTCTGGCAGCAACACGGATGGAGATGGCGGCACCCGACTGACCCTTCACCCCACTTACTACAGACATGAAGACTCTTGCTCCACCTGCTCATCTTCATCAGACTCAGAGGAGGAAGGCTTCTTCCTAGGCCAGAGAATTCCCCTGCCCCCGCAGCTGGCTGGCCAAGAGAGGGCCAGGGATGGAGAGAGAGCGCAGGAAGAGGAGGAGCAGGGGCAGGGGAAGAGAGGCAGCATGAGGAGGAGGAGGACACAAAGCCTAAGCAGCAAAGACAAAGACAAAAACTGTATACTGTCCTGAGAGAGAGAGAGAGAGAGAGTCCACTCCCATTACAGGGCTGAAGTAGCACAAATCCATTTTTCTGCCTGAAGGTGGTACAGATCTGAGTTGTGTGAGCACAAAATAATCTGGTTATATATATATATATATATATATACTTGACATGTGGCCAGTAGAGGTGTCAGATTAAACCTTCAGACCATAAAGCATTGATCTGAATTGATCTGTTTTGGCTGCAGTAATTTCAGAATGTTACAGTTGACTGTAATCAGTCATAATAATATACAGTGGACTACGCACTTTTTTATCCATCTCTTTCTGCTTTGAACATAATCATTTAAAAAAAGATTTAAAAAACCCTAATGGCCATGCAACCAAAAGGAGAACAGTTCTTTCTTATTTGACACAGCACAGTCCGTGTATATCTTACTGGTAGTTTGTTCTCACACTGTTGACAGATTTGAACCATCCAGGCAGAAATATCAGATGGGAAGAGAAGAAAGGAACTGAACAACAAGGCTGTTAATGCAATCATAGCTATAAAGACACAGTAGTGTTTGCTGCTTCTTGCCTTCGTATAGTGAGATGATTCAGGAACTGAACCGGATTGTCTTAAAGTTGTATTTGATCTATACTGACATCCGCCAAGGATTCTACAGACTGTGGGTTCAAGCCCACAAAGCCCCCAAGCCAAGAAACTACTGGGATTCTCATATAATTTTGGGCGATATTTGACTTTTATTTGGGACAGAAACGAAAAGAAATAGACTTTGTGTATCATTGAAGCACTTTGATAACTTTTGTAAACATTTTATAACTTTTTATTCCTTGAAACCAAGAACCTTTCAGCTTAGTGTTATTAGAATCGGTGCTTGCAGTTAGGTGCTTTCCAACGTCAGTGTCACTGGAACAAAAATGTCCAAAAATGGTAAAGGTATGTCTAGATGAAAGTATCACAGGTTACCTTGTTTTAAAAGGGGCAACTTCAAATGAAGTTATCAGCAAACTGGATTTTGGAAAATCCTTTTTTTTTTCCAAGTTGTGATTTTGACAGATAGTGATCTTGAAGGCCAGGTGCACTTCAGCCGGTGTAGAATAAAAAACAACAGTTTTTCTGCCTGGTTGGGGTGTAACCATGGCTGATCACTTGTACCTTTTTTGAATGTTAAAAGACCACAGTTCAACATGATAAAAGCCCTGGACACGACTGAAAGGAGGAAAAAAAATATTTTTCTTGTTAAAAGACAACTTATTACCTTTTTCATTTGAAAACGCCATCTGTTCTTTGTATGAATATTTTATAATGAATGGACCTTAATACATTTTTTTGTTACACTGACATACATTGATGTAAAGTTTGCAGTTTGCAGTCTCCTAAGAAGTTGAAAGTTTTTTTACAATTAGGCTGATACGACCATACTTACTATATAACACTGTCATTTAAAGTCATGTTTTGCTAAAAAATCAGATGTTCTGAATGTAAACAGTCAGCCAAGGCATGGTTTATGTGTCATTTTGTTTTCCACTGATCCTAATGTAACTAAAAAGTGGATACTTATACCCCACGATTTAGCACTGTGAATAATCACAATTGGCTCAAACCATGTTGAGATATTTGGTCATTTCTAAAAGACTTGTTGTGCAGTTTCTGGCTCTGTATTATATTCCGTTTAATGTAAAAACATTCCGTTTTGCACGATGCTAGCAATTGGAATGTAGGTTTGCATTACTTGTCAGCTGCATTAGCCTCATAGCTCCAGTGCAAAACTGAAAGTGAACATAGATGTATAAATCTGTAAATCTCATTTGATCCACTTTTATATGCAATCCTAGATTCGATGCATATTTGATATGTGGCCGCTACAAGTGGGGAAAAAGTGCTTTGATCCAAGGGTGGTGATTAAGTTGAGTTGTTATAATCACAGTTTTGGTGTTTTCCTCAGATACCTTTCAGTACATTTGGGTTAAATTGCATTAATTTGTCTGAGATGTTTGCTAACACAGATCGACAAACAAATGACGAACACACACACTCTCAGATGCATGTTTTGACTGCAAGTCCTAAACATATTTTTGCACATAAAGCCCCTGAACATAAATGTGCCGCTGCAGACTAAATTCTCACTGCTCCGAACAAGATGTTGAGTTTGACATAAAACACTACCTTGCACGTCTTAAACTGGGAAACAGAAGACTTAAAACACTGTAAATTTGGATACTATTTTTTATATAAACATGGGTGACGGTGCAAATTTTATGCTCCTGTAAAGATATTGTCTTTAGACGTGTTACTTTTAGGAAGACTCTCCATCAAAGAGTAAAATGTTATTTCAACATTTTTTGTTAACAGGTGAAAATAAATCACTTGAACTTCTATCCTGGTGTAATCGCCTGTCTCAGTTACACTTCACTGTGATTGAAATTTTGTCAGATTGCCTTCCACACAGCTACTCATGCAGTCATATTTGGCCCTTTCGCTATCGGCTAAGCAAACATTCCTGTAATGGTTTATTTAATCGGTATTCCAGCGAGCACTTTCTCTTTTACCTCCATCCTGCAGAGGCACTGTGTATATCTTCATACAGCGTTTCTTCTGAAATAAAGACTATTGATTGGCAGTTTCTTTTAGTAACAGCCTCTGTTCTTCTGGGAAGGTTTCACACTACGTGTTGGCACAGTGAGGATTTGATTGCATTCAGCCACAAGAGCAATGGGGGCTCCTCAGGTGCACCTATGGACATACACTACATGAACAAAAGTATTGGGAAACACCTCTTAATTCATTCAGAGTCAGAAAACTTTATTATCGAATTCAGGGGATCCCTTATTTCCAGTGAAGGAGAATCTTAATGTTTCAGCAGACCAAGACATTTTGGACAACCCCATGCATCATACTTTGTGGACCCAGTTTGGGGAAGAACCTTTTCTATTCCAGCATAACTGTGTCCCAGTGCACAAAGCAGCTCCATAAAGACATGGCTGGAGGAGTTCAGTGTGGAGGAACTTGTCTGGACCGCACAGAACCCTGATCTCAACCACATTCAACACCTGTGTGATGAACTGGAACGGAGATTGCCAGCCAGGCCTCCAAAATCTTATGAAAATCCTTCCAAGAAGAGGAGAAGCTGTTACAGCGGCAAAGAGTTGACCAACTCCATATTGAAGTTTTTGCATTTGAATGCAATGTCATTAAAGTCCCTGTTGGTGTAATGGTCCGGTGTCCCAATATTTTTGTCCATATAGTGTAGGTTGTAGTATATGCATGACACCGAGTGTACCGCCACTTCCACATCTGACCAGCAGGGGGAGCGTTGTGAACGCATTCCAGTGAGTGATGATGTTCACGATACAGATCTAATCAGTTGTGCCTCAGAAATCTCCGCGGTCACCGGGCCTGCAGCTCTGGAATGGCTGGTTCTCCTCAGTCACTTATTAAAGCTTGTGAAATCAGGGGGCTGTATTTAATCACTTTAGCACTGTATTTTTATTTGGGTTCAAGGACACTGTGGCGTTGCACGTTGCACAATTTCTCCATCTTACCACCAGGGGGCGCATAGTAATGTTTTTATAACGGCTCGGAAATCCCCCTTTGTGGGATCAGAGATTAAACATCTCACGAGTATAAATTATTATTAACAGACTCTCTTTTTCACACACACGCACACACACACCCAGCCACACATACACTCTCTCTCTTTCACACACACGCGCACACACACCCAGCCCCTCTTTCTCTCTCTCTCTCTCTCTTTCTCACACACACATCCAACCACATGCACACAAACACACTTAAACTCACCTCCACCCACCCAACCACACACACTCACACGAACACGCTCACTCACCTATCCTGGTCACCACACTGTCAAACATCCTGATCAAAGATACCGTATTAGACGGAGAGTCCATAAGGGATGGAAAAGACTTTATTGTACCTGAACATCGTACTTTAGTATTAATTTGGCAAATTTGGACTTTAGTAATTATTAAAGCTCAATGCTCGCACTTTTACTGAGTTGCAGAAAAAACATACTTGATACTTGAAGTTCTCGTCACAAATGTGAATACGCAGGATATTTTCTTTTTTTACTGTTTTCTACACGAATAATTAATATAAAATTAATATATATATATATATATATATGTATGTTATGTATAGCTTCATACTACTAATTGTAGTATATAGTATAAACAGCATACTACATTTATATATATACACATATTTGGAGGTCTATGGAGTTCCTTTTACACTTGAGTGATGTCCTGTGCTTCTGAAAGTTTTAAAGAAAAAGCTCTCATGCTGTACCGAACAAGCTGAGTAGTTGAATAGTTTGGTTAGTTTGGTTGGCCTTGTTAGCTATCCACGCTCGTTAATTGTTGTCATTAGCCCTTTTAATTATGATAGTATGGTATAAATGTATTACATTTCCCTGTCCAAAGAGATGAAGTTGTGGGGTGACGTCACGCCCCAGCTGTAGGTGAACCGTGTTGCCGGATCACATGACCTGTTAGCGTCACACCTGGGGCGCCTTCTGATTGGACGGAGGTGAGGGGGCGGGGCTCAGACGGACAAAGTTAAACAGGTTTGTCTAGTTTTACTTTCTTCCAGCGTGAGCGTGCTCTCATCACTGAGCTCACACACAAAAAAAAAACATTACAGATTTTTTTTTACTGAAAACTATTAGTGTCTCTTTGGCTCCGAACTCGCGTCTGGAGCTTTAAGAGTAAAGCCAAGCGCCTGGACAGGTGAGTTAGAGAATTAGAGAATGAAGGTGCGTTTGGAGTCTGGAGCGCGTGCATGTGTTTGTGTTGTCCAGTCATGGCTTATAAATGGATTATAAAATTTATATGTATGATAATAATGATGTGTGCAAACTACATGCAGAATGTGTATATAGCATATATTTTTATAGTGTTCGTGTGTGTGTGTGTGTGTGTGTGTGTGTGTGTGTGTGTGTGTACACACACATCCCCCTGTCTTTTATTTTACTTTCATACTCTGTTGATCATGTTGAGGCAAGTCTTATCATTCCAGTGAAATCTGAGGTGAATGTCAGTTTAGTTCCTCGGAGGCTTTCAGTCATTCGTCTGTTTGTCCAGGTTAATGTGAATAATCTTGATAACAGTGGAATTTTTGCCAACTCAGTTTCAAGATTATACTGAGCGCCAAGTGATTTGACTTCCTGCTACTGAATGATACTTAATACTGATCTATGCTTTCTTTGTAATATGGTCTCTAAGGGCCACCGGTCTTTAGAATGACCCTTTAGTCCCTTTACTACAGGAGCTTTGCAGGAGTGTGTGTCAGAAGGAGAGAGAAGAGGGGGCTGCTGAGAGTGATTGAGAGAGTGTGAAAGAAGACAAAAGGAGGACGTTAATAATAGGGAAGATGAGAGCGGTGCAGTACGGAGACACAGTCTTGCCCTTTGTCCTCAGGTGGAGCAGAGGCCTGTGTGCTGGAGGAATGGCAAACATGCAGACAATGTGTAACAGCACAGCCCTCCTCACAGAAACAAAGTTATCATTTATTAACCGACACGGGACATAAGGGCTCAGATTCGTTTCTGGAGTATTTCTTTACTTCGTGACTTCAGGTTTGTGTTCTTTTATTTGGAAGCCCCCATTGCATTCCTCAGCTGTAACGTAAGTGCCACTTCACACACTTGTGGAAATCGATCCTGCAGGTTGCTTAGAAGAACGGCGCCACCGATGCGGGCTCTCTGTCATCATGCTCTTCACCCAGTTCTTAGCTGTGGGTCAGTACTGACTTATGGAGAAGCATTTGCTGGGGGATGTTTTTAGTGTCCTGCACTGTTCCACAAAGTGTGTGTGCAAGTGTGTGTATGAGTGTATGTGTGTGTATATAAGAGTGTGTGTGTGTGTGTATGCAGTAGGTACTCAGCCCTGTTGATGTTACTCTTCTCTGCCGCAGGTTGGAATGCACTGAAATGTAAATACTGGGTCACGGATAATATCTCTATACCACGTTTACATTTGCTATGACAATAAACCTTTAGGCCTCTTTGCTGTGTTCTCTCACGCCATGCGGACCTGCAGCCATGTGTACCTAGAACATTTTCCTGACCTGTTCCTGCTCCTCCCCAGAAGTGCTCTTTTGTTCCAGCCGTTGAACAAGTTCTGTTTAACCTGATGAGAAACTGTAGCATGGTTTGTTTGGAGACACTTCAGAAAGTTGAGTTTCCAGTTGAAAGTGCTACAGGACCAGGCTAGACTGTTGTGTCTAAACCGAAAGAGGCCAGACTGAAACCGAGTTCTCCACCTTGCTGACTGCATGTTTCAAAATCATTATCAGAAAAGAGAAAGTGGAATTGGGTACCATTTTCTCTTCTGATCAAGATACTGAAACAGATCCTGATACGATATTTCCTCTTTATAATCTATAGAGCTGTTTTTCAATTGAAGCACTTCACTGAGATGAGCTTGTAAAAGTAAGCTTGTGCCTAAACAATCCAAACAACACTACACAGCTAACAAGACATCACACAATGCGAGTGTTTGCTTGTTTAGGCTCTATACTGATACCCACTGATATTGATATGCCCTCTCTAATGGCAGTGTTCGCCTTGATGTGCATACTGTTGTAACAGTGTGATCTTTCAAACACTTACAGTATAAATCTAATAAAAAAAAAAGATAATGAACAAATGGAGAGATAATGGTGCTATGATAGCTGAACTGTAGGCTAGAATTTCTCATCATTTTGACTTATTCCAACCTCACCACAGTTACTGTGAAAGAACATAGGAGGAACATTTGAAAAGTTTCTGGACATTTTTAACCCTATTTATTAAGAATTTCTAAAACAAATGACATCACTTTTCTACATTCACCTTCTTTTGCAATGCAGTTTTCAGCAAAAAATGTTTTTGGTTAAGCACGTAGCCTCTGATGCACCACTGCTTTCACGTCATCATCACATGGAAACCTTCTTCCTCTTCAAGCTTCTTTGAGTGGTCCAGGAAGGTGGAAATGACTAAACTCTCAGACAGACCCAGCTCTTCCAGCTCCTTACCGCTTCCCACAAAAATATAAAGGTGCGGGAACTTTTTGAAAGTCCCTCGTAGTTCGTTATATTCTGGATGAATATCAGGTTTACACTAAAACAATGCTATTAAGCCATTCTCTATTATCATACCCAGTCATAAATAATGAATATTGCCATTGGATTCTAAGCCAAAGATATAATCTCTTTTCTCTTCCTTATTATAGCACTTATTTCTTTTTTTTATCTCGCTTTTCAGATACTACAGATCAATAGAGAGATCAACAAGACCGACATTGTTTCCCTAAATTCTGACTGTAGCATCTGTGCATCTGCTTCTGTTCAAACTTGTGACATAACAGAAGAGGGCAGCGACTGGAGAAATTGAATACGAAGAAAACTCTGTTTCCAAGGATGTCTGTGGACAATCCTCGCAAACCAAGTGCTGTGGAGCGCCTGGAGGCCGACAAGGCTAAGTATGTCAAGAGCCACCAGGTGGCACTGAACAAGCAGCTGCCAGTCATCCGCAAACCTTTGCTGGCTGCTAGCGACAGCACGCAGCTTCGACCAGGAGCCTTGCGACCCACTCGTAAGATTCCCACCCGCTCCCCTGCAAGGTGTGAGGCTCCCCTGCTGGATTTGAAGCACTTAAGCAACTTGATCATTGGAGACAGTGATACTACGGCACGGTCTACTCCTCCACAACTGGATTCTCTTAGAAAAACGGAGAAGTCTGAAGACTCCAGGCCGCTCCAGCCCCTCTCCCAGATTTCAGATTTAGTCAACCGGTCTTCTGTCATGTCTGTTTCATCTCCACCACCCCAAATGAAATCATTAGCACATGGTCCGGCAACTAATGTCTCTTGCACGGCAACAGTCCGGAGGGTAGACGTTAGGCCTCAGGTTCCACAGATGAGGAAGCCGGTTCGAGCACAGCTGCAGAATCGTCCAGCTGTGCAACTGCCAGACCAGCGTATCCATTCACAGCTACTCCAGCTGCTCAGGCCATACACCCAGCCTCAACTGCAGCCACTAAAACCTGTTGGCATTAGAAGCAGGCAGGATGTTACTAGCATCAACGCTGACCCAGCTTCAGTCAAATCCCCCAAAAGCCCAGTCCAGACTTCACCCTTGTCTGTGGAACCCCTCAAGAGTCCAGCTCCTGCGGTGTCATCTCCAGTTAGATCACCGAAAGATGCAAACCCTGATGTCACACCCCTGACTTCTCCAGCTGTCCCGTTACTTGCATCTGCCAGTAAAGTCCCACCGCCGAGTTCTCCGGCCATGACCCGCCAGTCCTCGGTAAGCTCCAGGAAGCGTCCCTCGCTCACCCGCTCCAAGTCGGACGTCAGTGACCGTTTCTCCCGCGCCGGCGCAGAAGTCGAACGCTTCTTCAACTACTGTGGACTTGACCCATCGGACTTTGAGGAGCTAGAGCCTGGCTCTGACATTGCATCCGTATCACGACTCAGGAGTGCTAGTGCCCCTGCCTCCGAGCGCACGGCTGAAGGAGAAGAGGAGGAGGAGGAAGCGGCCAAAGACGAGAAACCCACCTACGGCATTTCGGTCATCGAGAGAAATGCAAGGGTTATTAAGTGGCTATATGGAATGGGCCAAGCCAAGGACAGTGCGAAGGTCGCCAACATATAGCCTGAAGAGAGCAAAGGTGCTTTGTTGTTACCATTTCACTACCACAACTTTTTTTTTTAACCTGACGAACTTCAAGAACCCCGTCGTCTGTAGCAAAGGTCACAAGTGTGGTGTACCAAGAGTTACTTCACTGTCAAGGGTAGTCAAGGGTAGTGAAGGGTTTAAAATCTCTAGCGCTTAAAACGTATCAGGGTTAAAAAAATAGCTATTGTTGCTGCTAGATTTGCTAGATTTGTTTAGTAATCTAGTCATTTTGTGGCTACACTCACCATCCCCCTCCAGAGACCCCTACCACTTTTTTTTGGGTGGTGGACCTTTATAAACGAACACTGAAAGCAGGAATTAATAATGTTGGAAGAGGGATCATGTAAAAAAATCCAGTTTGACACTTTTGATCTGAGACAAATTGTGCATCAACAGTCGAATTTCAGCCTTTAACGCAGTGGTCATCCACCTGCATTCTGGAGGTCTATCGTTCTTGCATATTTCATCACAACCCAAATCTAACACACCTTATCAAAGAGTTCCGAGGGGGTGAATTAAGGATCTGCAGGAAAGTAGATCTCCAGGAGCAGGGTTTGTGACTACTGATTCGAGGGTACACTAGGAAAATAGAGCCACAGGGTCTGGGTTTCTGCTGGTGAGTGTACTTACAATGAGTTTTCAGGGAAAGCTGTTCTTCAGCACGAGAAATGACCACTCCAGTGTGTTAACGTCAAATGTATATTTGTTGTACCGAAGTGTTTCAGTTTTCTATGGTTACGGCTAAGGTTTGCATGACTTCACTCATTAGTATTTGAACTGTGATAAAAAATTTGAGTTGTGATAAAAGGACTCTAAACTAAGTACAAGGGACAAAGTGAATGTCCACAACACTGGATTTATTGCACATGTTGTTGGATCGACGTAACAGAAATGTGAATAAAACTAAGCAAGATTCGGGCGAAGTTCCACTTGTTTCATTACAGATGAAAGTAATGGAAAGTTATTTTTCTTATCAAGACCAGCCTCAAGAGCCATAATCATAGATGGTAAGGAAATGGCTTTTAGTGGAATATAACAGATGAAGGTCACTCAGGTTTTTTTTAGTAGTTTCCTGTGATTATGGCCAGGAAAAGCAGAGCAAATGGGAGGCCACCATACCTTGTCAGCACTGGTTGCAGTAAAACACAAGGACAAAAAAATATGCCTAGTTTTTTTTTCTCTGAATCAAGCCCAGCAATTCACTTCCATCAAGCTTTTCCTTTGAAATGTCATGTAAGCAGTCACTCCAAATGATGTTCACTCTTAAAATGAAGGGGTCCTAAATGGTTCTTGTCTTTTATGTATGGCTCAAGGAAACCCTTAAATTGGTCTAGAATATTTTCTATTATATGAATGTTTGGTGGAGAATCAAATTTACACAATTTTCCTCTTGCCCTAGATCAGTGGTGTGGAACTCCAGTCCTGGAGGGCCGTGGTCCAGCATGTTTTGGTGATTTCCCTGCTCAGATACACCTGGTCAGGTTTAGTGAATGTGTTTGAGGAGGAGAACCATTAAGCTGTGCTGGACACCGGCCCTCCAGGACCAGAGTTTGACTCCCCTGGCCGAGATGTAGTCGAACAGCCAAGACATGTATCCCCAAACCACATCCAGCTCATCTTTAAAGTGAAGCTGACTTGTCATTCAGGACACAGTATGACTTACAGGAGTTCAGCTCAGATTCTTATTCCTTTCTGTCAAAGTGAAAATTCTGCATACTTGAGATGTAAAGACATTCAGAGGGATCTGGTTTAAAGAGGTGCTGAACCAGAGATAATGGTGTCTACAGTGCAAATATATCCATTTTATTTATTATATATATAAAAAAACCTAGACGTGTCTTCTGAACCTAGACGTGTCTTCTGAGTTTGTCAGTAAATAAACAAAAATGCCCTAATTGATGTTTTAGGGCAAAATCTCAAAACTATTGTAAATCAGCGTTGTAATGCATTCTGTCAGGTGTGTGTGTGTGGGGGGTATTTACCCACTGCTGCACAGTGACACAATCAAAATTTTGAGGATTATGGGTTGAGGAAAACAAATCTATTTGCTAAGTTCTTCCAGGAAACAAAAGTGGTTCTTTCACAACAATGCTCCAAGCCTCTGTTGTTTTAAAAGTGCAGGTAATTTTCTAGTTGCCAGTTGCCATGGCAATCAGCAATCAGTTTTTTTTTCTTGACAGGGTTTTGTATGTTGTAAAACTGATTGTTCAATTGACAGGAGCTGTGGTTGGGCGGGGTCTCAGTGTGGGGATTAGCAGGTCCACACAGGTGAGCAAGTTCTTAAGTTTCACGTTTCCCAGGCTCCAGGACTACATAAGAACAGATCTGTGACTGGATATAGCAGAAAAGGTGACTACATCTAGAAATTGGCAACAAAAAAGTAGAATAGATACTGATCCTTAGATATTCATCCCAGAAAAGTGGTTCCAGTATGACTTTAGTTGAAGCGCTGCAGGATAAACTACAGTCATGGAAAGAGAGGTTTTCTGCCTGGACCCCTGCTGAACAGGATGACAGAAACAGAAAAGAAGAGTCCCAGGTAAGTGCTTGATGTTTTCCAGGATTGTTAAGGAAATGGAAAACTAAAAATGATTTTCTACTTCATTGGTTGTAACTGTAAGTTGCTACTCTGGCACACTCCATATATACCAGTATCTTACCCAGGTAAACAGATTTTGATGTGTATATCCCTCACTTTCCTGTTTAGAGCCCTGGAGGCATTCCTCTCTGCACAAAGCTGTGTTATGCAGTGGGTGGTATTCCATATCAGACGACCAACATTGCCATGGCTTTATCCTTCCAGATCTTCCTGTTGGATGTTGTGCAGGTTAGAGGTTTTCCTGAGTGATAGTCTGACAGTGTAGGCCTTCACTAACAATATAGAAACGGTGTAATTCAGTTCAAGTCTTGAGGATGTTTTGTGGGGTTCTCAGCATTTACACTATATAGACAAATGTATTGGAACACACCTGTGTTTTCAGGGTTCGGGCAGTGAAGGGCAATCAAGAGAATCTGAGCACAGCCAGTCATAACTACACAAGGCTTTTACATCAAGTACAAATTCATTCAAGTCTTAGGGTTGGGAAGATGCTGGAGTGTAATAGCTAAGAGGGGGTCTTTTATGGCTGAGTTTCATGAAGATTATATTTAAAATGTTACAGTTTATAGTAGCGGAGCTACTTGATGTTCTCCTGTAGTAACATGATGTTCTATCAGACAAAAGAATTAAAGGAGAATTCCACAATTTCTACGTAATTTTGTCAACAGTATGTTAAAAAGTCTTTTAGAGTGTTGTGGCGTGAAAGGGTTCATTATAGTAACTTTTTGTAGTAAAGTTTTGGTTTTTTTTTTTTACAGTGGTGGCGAATGAAACCAGGTTGCGCAATCTGTGGAACAAAAATATTACAAAATTTAAAACATTTCTTTACTATCCATACAAGCGGTGAACCTACATGTGTTCCAAGTACTTATATGTTAAGCTGCTGATGGTAAAATCTGTGGAAAGCCTGGGGACGCCTAGCTTTTTCTACTGATTTTAAACACAAATAATATTATCAGTTTGCAGTACATCAGTAAATTGCACCAAGCAGGTTTGTTGAGAGATTATTACATGGAAATATGTGACCGTTCTTTATAATGCCATGCATTTGATCTCCTTGTGGATGGGGCAACACCTGCTTGTCTTTAACGTGGAGGAAACTTTGAAGTGCTGCAAAAAACCCTCAAGTATTAATAAGCAGCTCTTCAAACAAAACCTTTGCAGGGTTTTTTTGGGGAAAAAAACACATCACTCACAATTTCAAAAAAGGCGAGGCGTCCCCAAAGTTTTGAACAGCGGTGTATTTTCCAGAGCAGCACTTCATCTCCTGCTGAATTGACTCAGTTTATTATTTATGAAAAGCTGCTGGCAGCATATTATTAACTTCCTTCTCAAGAGTGTATAATGGAGCCTGGCCTTTTCAGCTCTGGGGTCATTCTCCATTCTCTGTTTCCTCTTTAGATGGAGGCGTTTTTGGTCTCCCTGATCCTGTTCATGAGTCGGGCGTGGGACGCCGTCACTGACCCTCTGGTGGGGTACCTGGTGAGCAGGACTAGGCAGGGCCCAGTAGGCAGGCTCCTTCACTGGTGGGTGGTGGATTTGTACTGTAGTTAGGATTATTTTGTCGAGAATTGTATGGTTTTGGATTCTTTTTGATCCAATGTTAAGTAATACAAGGAGAAGTTGAGCGATCCCAGTACTAGCACAGATATAGATTCTTCTTCTGAAGAATTTTATTATGTTATTATTTCTGCAGTGAAAATCTGAGAATGCGTAAATGAAAAAAAGGCACATATTTGAAAATGTTTGCATTAGTCTCAACTTCACAGTCCATTGAGCCTGAATGGGCCTGCTCTTCCATCATCAAGAATTTTGCACCTGTCATTGAATACCTAGGCAATGGGTGTGCATTCCAATTCCATACATTTCTGTACTATAGGAATGAGCAGCATTTTTAGCTTCTAATGCGCGTTTGTTCAACAAAGATGTTGAAGTTACTTGTTAAAGAATATTAGTATTAATATTTTATAACATTTCATTAGTAGAAGGAAAGGATTAGAAATAGTTTTACCATTGATCTGCCCATTCATAGCAAGGGGCAGTTTCTTCACTTTTGTGTTTTCATGGTTATGTTCATAATCACTGTATATTAAGAATAGACGTTTCTATAAGTGGTTTCCATTGCGTCTTTATGCGATGTTCTTTAACTATTGTACTTGTTTGTTGTGTTTCTCAGGTCACTTCTGTCCATGCCATTGGGTGTTCTGACTTACGCCCTCCTCTGGTTCAACCCTCACACTGCAGGCGGCTCTACAGCAGCTGTGGTCTGGTACCTCACTGTCAGCTGTCTGTTCGAGACCTTCATGAGTGTATGGCCTTCATGCTTTTATTCTTTTAGGGCCAAACCAAATTAGCCCCAGACTTAGACTACCAAAATATTTTCAGTGGTGATTCAACACATTCAGTTCCAGTAAAAAGACCCAGGGGGTCAATGAAGAATTTATAGGGCTCATATCCCACATTATTCTGGCTATTTATTTTTCCTCATTATTTCTAAGGTCGACTTATGACATTTTTTAAAGGCCAGCATATTTTTGCAGGACTCTCATTTTATTCATTACTTTATATGGAAACGATCTCTGCTCTGATTGGCTGCCCAATCAGTCGTCTGGACTGAAACACTCTTTATGACTTCAGTGTAAATAAGGGGGGGGTAGGCTGCTGTAGGATGAATAGGCAGATGTATGTAACTGTTTTTTTGTGACATCACAAAAGCAATGAATTGGATATGGGCTGGTTTTGCAGCTGTTTCTTCTGTATGGACTGAGGAATGTTTGAACAGTTTTTACATATTAGTTTTTTTAAATGTTTGGTTTTCTGTGGCTTTATCCTGTTTTACTACTGTTCTTACTGCTCATTGTTCTTGGCTCCGCAGTGCTATCATATCCCATATACTTCCCTCAACATGTTCCTGGGAGGAAGTGAGAGAGAGAGAGACTCAGCTACAGCTTTCAGTAAGAACATTTCCCACACTGATGCTGTCCTGGGCTT
This sequence comes from Brachyalestes nurse, assembly GCA_037974405.1. Lineage (NCBI taxonomy): Eukaryota > Metazoa > Chordata > Actinopteri > Characiformes > Alestidae > Brachyalestes > Brachyalestes nurse. The sequence continues at coordinate 15,252 of JBBPCY010008717.1, forward strand.
TAGGGAACAGATTACTGAAGTTATTTCAGTCAACTCAAAGAATATATCCTTAGTGTTTTTAAGCAATGTTGCAATATCACGTTTATTCCATATAGGTTTTGGCACATAATAAGAAATAATCATTGTACTATACTGTATTAAATGATCTATGTAATTATGTATTTATAATAAATACCCAGTAATAATTTGGATGATTACTATGAATATTATAATTATTGAAAACAGCCAGACAGACCCACTACTTCTCTCACTTTCTTTCCCTTACTGTCCCCCTTCTCTTTTTCTGTCTCTCTAATTTTCCCCCTGCTGCTCTCACTCCTCCTCTCTTTCCCTCATTCGGTTTTCATGTTTCTGTCTCTCTCCCACACATTCTTTTTGTCTGTATCTATAATTGTTCTTATTCTCTCTCTCTCTCTCTCTCTCTCTCTCTCTCTCTCTCTCTCTCTCTCTCTCTCTCTCTCTCTCTCTCTCT